>JBCEWC010004886.1:0-26183 GCA_038996855.1 Solanum aculeatissimum
TATAATAGTTTGATGTAAGGCGGGGCCTGTCCCGACCTATGTTAAGGTTTTCTATCTTGTAGAGGCTTTGTAGACTTGTTGTATATATTGTGGTTGTATCTTGTCTCTAAACAGTTGTGGCCTCAATGGCCAAGTCTTGTATGTAAGTTGGTGATACGTATTTTGATCTCCTTATCTTAGTAGAGTTGTCATAGACATATGTATGATAAGTATAGGTTGTATGTTGGTTCTCTCGGACCTAGAGGGTACCGAGTGCCTGTCCGTCTTTGTAGAGTTGGAGGCGTGACATAAGATCTCCTTACACTTGAAAAAATTCTAGAATTTTACCTAGGGTCCATGAACCCTATTCATGGCCCATAGTTGTAACTATGGACCATAAATTTCACTCATGGTCTAGAGTACACAAATTACTACTCACTGTAAGTGGTTCTACAAATTAGTATACAGGTCGTGGCATAAACCACAACCCATAGAACCAGTGGATCAATCGTTTTCTTACCACCTCGTATCATCACTGCCATGCATTGCCCATCATTATTCGAATTCTATATTGTGTTGCTCAGCAATGTTGTCATGACCCAAACCTAGGGCCTGACCATGACATGGACAATATGACACCCGAAGGCATCCCATCCAAGCCTCGTGTTTATATTGTAAGCATTCATAACATAAAATAAGCATAAACTAGAGAATAAGCAAGCAAAAATATATATGTAAGCAAGAGTGCAAGGAACATCGTATTTGTTAGTCCAATTCATGCCTCTACATCAATGATCTTGGTGGGTCTAGCACATAAATAACTAGCTTACCCTCAAGATGTACATCAAAAGCATAAAAATGAAAATGACTCAATCATAAAAGAGAGGAAACATCATTGGGCTTGTTCCTAAATCATGGGAACTCACCAATAAATTTCCAAGCTTAAATCTAGAACTAGCCATGGAATAGAATAGTCGCCTCGTCATTCATCCCTACTTGGTTAGGTCATGTAGGTAAAAAGTATGCATTAGTACATAGAATGAACTAAGTATGTTGGTATCCATGAGTCAAAGGACATCATAAAAGTATCAATATGCATAATCATCATCTATGGAACAAGGCACAATAGCCGTGAACATACAACTTTAAATAATGAGAAGAAATATCTTAAAATCCATTCATAACCTTAAGTTACATATGTGGAAATAAGACTATAACAAATATTCATAAGACCATGCAGACTATTACGTGGAATCATGATGTTCACTCTATATCAAGCTAAGAGGAGTCTACTTTGCCAAGGTAAACTCGATTCTCACCCAATAGGCTCGACCCTATATCACGACCCAGATAGGGATCTAGGTGTGACATGGAGAAGGAGGACCCGAAGACCCTCGATCAAGCCATCATAGAATCATTACACACATCATTGGTTCAGAAGCGCGGAAGCTAAACATATAACACGAAAGCTCTAGGGGATTTGGGACTTAGGACTCAAGCTATGGGGACAATGTTGGGGATGGAACAATCATGTATACACATAGCACATAACAATAATCTCTAAGGGACGGGTGAGTAGGACTCAAGCTATGGGGGCACACCGGGATTATGTGACTTTCCACATAAGCACATAGTCATTCCCAATACCCATCATTCAAGTCAAAAGCAAAACAAGAGAACATGATCATAAGCCAAGCTAAATAGCACCGTATTACATGACAAAATGTTTAACATACAGCCAAATGTACAAGAGTATAAATTTGTCCAACAAGCCTCTATAAGGATGAGCGGGGCCTCGAAAGTTTGAGGCTCACCCTCAAGATAATAGAAAGTAAATACATAATGTAAAGTGGTAGATAGACGGTGGCTATTGCCGTTGAACAAAAGGGCTCACCACTAGCAAAGTCTTCAATAGGATATCAAGCGTCGTCCGGTAGAATGTAAATATCACCCTCGGCCCCTACATGGTTAGAACATGTAGACAAGAATATGGGTTAGCACAATTAAACACTAAGTATGCGGGCATACAATGCATATCACAAGTATAGTATGACCAAGAAACATGTCAGGGGGACAAGTAATACAAAAGGAATACACATAGCCAAGGAGTGGTATAACAATATGCTATGCTATGGTGCATGAGATGCAATCTTATGATCATATATAGCGGGGATGTAACCTCAACCGACAACATGGAAGACCCGAATGAGCCACTACTCGGCTCGGGACTACTTGCCAAGTAGTACCCAAGTATAACTTGAGACAAGGGATAGCATGGCATGGAAACCCCTATCTAGGGATTTAAAACCCATGGTGGCACATGGTTTGATGGAAAGGGTGGGGCCCATTCCCTCGGTGCTAAGTCTCATCCCACGGGAATACGTATATATACATGCAACATTAAATCGATAGACTTACATTCTTTTCAAATCATGCATCATTAGTTAAATCAAGACCATTGTACAAGAGTCATGTCCATGCTTAGGCCAAAGGCCAACAAGAGTTTCCAAAACATTTCATGGTCATTCCATATCAATGCAATAAGAGTAGCTCATCTACATTAGCTTGTCATATCAAGCATTCAAGACATATATGGGGGTGCAATCACCCAAATTTGCTCAAAGAGCCACGGAAAGGGACTATTTGATCACTAGTCGTAACATTACATTCAAAACATAAGTTTCATCAAGAGATTCATCAAGAGTTTCATCATAACAATAACCATGCATATGCCATGAATGAGGATCAAGAACATGGGTAATGGAATTCAAGCTTAATTTCTTAATTTGGAAGGTAATTCCTCATAAATCATGTAGAAATCCGTAAATAAGACATAATGCATGTTACCCATGCTTAATTGAATCATAAAGAGACATGAACTTTGATTCATCAAGGGTTTCCATGAACATTCATGAATTCAAGCTTAAAACATGATTTAAATCACCTAAAAACCAAAACACATAATTCTCAACACTAAACTACACCATAATTGAAGTACCCATAACTTAATTGAAAACTTAAAATCAAATTTAAAGGGTTAGGGTCCTTGGGTCTTCAAGGATGAAAGAAGATTCTTGAATCAAATCCCACATACCTTGATTTCACAAAAGGAATTGCAAAGTCAAACTTAGTCAAGGTTGTCTTCCCCAATTTCTTCAAGCCTTCTTCAATGGAGGCCAAGAGGATTTTAGAATTCTCAAAGTTAATGGAGGAGGCTTAGAATAGATGAATGAGGATTTGGGTCTTGATTTAGGGGTTTAGGAGTCTTTGGGATACCTAAAAGGGGCTTAGGGATTTATTAAATCAAGAAATTACCATTAATGAAACGGTCAAATAACTGTAACACAGTGTCTCACAGACTGCTTCAGTTCCCGTCAAAGTGACACACGGTCCGTTCAAATGCACCATTAAATGACACTTAGCCAACTTTTAACGCGAACTCTCGGAGGACTTTCTGGACCAATTGATGGGAGGATTCACAAACCGTGTGGCTTAACAAGGACCACATACTGGTCTGTGGAGCCACACTTGGCCCAAGAATCAACTCCCAACTCATTCCAAGCTTCTGCCCCACTAGACGGACCACTTGACGGACCGTTCAAAGGCTCACGGACCGTGGGATGGTCCGTGGGCCATGACATGTGTTTTGGGGTTGTTCCCGGCCACCCCGAACTCATTGGAACATGGAACGGACCCCCATATGGACCATTCCAAGGCTCACGGTCCGTGGCCCTTGCCTTGGGCCCTTTTCAGGGCCTATCTCCAATGTCTTCCGAATTTCAGGCAGTCCCACTATTTAGTCCATAACATTCTCATCCGAACTCCAAATCGAGTTAAACCAGTTGTGTTGTGAAGCTAACTCAAAGAGATTCAATTTGATATGTAGCATCCCACACTATTCAACCCTCATCAAAAGTTATGCAAGCTAAAATTCGACTTTCCAAACGGCCTCTCTAGACCACCAAATGATCCATTTTGCGTTTGGCCACTTAAACTCAACCCGTGGATACCAAAACTCAACCATGACCAGTATAGCATCATACAAGACCAACAATAATGAGCTTTGGAGAATTTTTGGGTCATTACATCATCTCCCCCTTAGGAACATTCGTCCTCGAATGAGCTAAGACTAGGGCTTGAGTACATCAATCATAAAACAAGAGACAAGCTTACCAATACATCAAGGCACCATGCATTAACTCAAACACATTTCAAAATTCATGTCAAAACATCATTTAAATTATTTTTGTGCTCATGAATGCATGCAATGTCATGAAACTCAAGAAACATAGAGTTAAGACAAGTTAAAGGATAGAACCTAGTACCTTAGGCTTGAGTAGATTTGAAGAGGTAAGGATATCGCTCATTCATGTCCAACTCTGCTTCCCACGTTGCACTCTCCACATCTTGATTCTTCAAAAGTACCTTAACCGAAGCCAACTCCTTATTGCGAAGCCACTTCACTTGTCTATCAAAAACCATAACCAGTATTTCCTCATAAGTCATGTTCTCCTCAATAGTCACATCCTCCAAAGGTGCAATGTCCTTGGGGTCACCAACCAACTTCCTCAACATAGACACATGGAAAACAGGATAAATAAAGCTCATATCAAAAGGTAAGTCCAACTTATAGTCTACAATGCCAATCCGCTCCACAAACTCATAAGGTCCAACTTACCTTGGGCTCAACTTGCCCTTCTTGCCAAAGCACATTATGCCCTTCGTAGGAGACTCCTTCACATACACCCAATCACCAACATGAAACTCAAGGTCTCACATCCGCATAAGACATTTGACGACTTTGGGCCGTCTTCAACCTTTCCCGAATCAACTTCACCTTCTCAATAGCCTCAATAACCAAATCTGGGCCTATCAAGGCCACCTCACCAATTTCAAACCAACCATCTCTTTTGCCTCAAATTAAGATCCCTTTGAGTGAACACATATTGCAAGCTTTTATGGTCGGTGAACACATCCACATGAACCCATACAAATAATGACGACAAATTTTCAAAGCAAACACCACCGCCGCTAGTTCAAGATCATGAGTCGGATAATTTTTTTTATGCACTTTCAATTGTAGGGAAGAATAGGTTATCACCTTACCATGTTGCATAAGCACACAACCCAAACCAACACGGGATGCATCACAATATACCACAAACCCATCTAAACTATTTTGCAAAGTCAAAACCGGAGCCGATGTAAGCCGATCTTTCAAAGTTTGGAAGCTCTTCTAACATTCATTACTCCACACAAATTTAGCTTTCTTTTGAGTCAATTTGGTCAATGGAGATGCTATAGATGAAAATCCCTCAACAAACCTTCTATAGTAACTGGCCAAACCAAGGAAAGTACGAATATCTGAAGGAGTCAATGCTCTAGGCCAATCCCTTACCACCTTTAGGATCAACCTTGATATCATCACTGGACACCACATGACCAAGAAATGCAACTTTACCCAACCAAAACTCACACTTGCTAAATTTTGCATACAACTTCTTTTCTCTCGATGTTTGGAGATCCAATCTCAAATGACCCATATGTTCTTTCTCACCACGAGAGTAAATCAAAATATCATCAATAAAAATCACCACACAATTATCATGAAAAGGCTTGAACACCCGATTCATAAGTTCCATAAACACCGTCGGAGCATTAGTCAACCCAAAAGACATTACCACAAATTCGAAATGACCATAAAGGGTACAGAAAGCCATCTTGGGAATATCACACTCCCTCACTTTCAATTGGTGATAACTCGAACGGAGATCTATTTTGGAGAAGAGAGTAGCCCCTTAAAGTTGGTCAAATAAATCATCAATCCTAGGCAACGGGTACCTATTCTTAATGGTCACCTTGTTTAATTTCCTATAATCAATACACATCCGGAGAGACCCATCCTTTTTTCTCACAAACAACACCGAAGCACCCCAAGGTGAAATGCTAGGCCTAATATACCCCTTTTCCAACAAATCCTTTAATTGGTCTTTCAACTCCTTTAACTCCGTCAGAGACATACGGTACGGGGGAATGGAAATGGGTTCAGTATCCAGGAGAAGATCTATAACAAAATCCACCTCTGTATCGGGAGGGATGCCAGGAAAATCTTCTAGAAATACATCGGGAAACTCTCTTACTACCGGCACCGATTCAAGTCTAGGGGTTTCACCTTCTACATCCCTAACCCAAACAATGTGATAGATACATACTTTCCCAATCATTCTCTGAGCCTTAAGATAGGAAATAAACCTACCCTTAACTACGGAATTTCCACCCTTCCATTCTAACACCGGCTCATTAGGGACTTAAAACATAACCCGCCTAGTTCTACAATCAATAGAGGCATATGATGCATGCAACCAATCTATCCCAAGGATGACATCAAAATCATACATTTCAAGCTCTACAAGATCAGAAAGAAACACCTTATGCATAACCGACACGGGACAACCCCTATATACCTTCTGGGCCACAATAGATTCACCCACAGGAGTATACACGGAATAAGGCTCCCTTAAAGTTTTGGAACAAACACCAAACTTAGTAGACAACAAAGGAGTCACAAAAGATAAATTGTCACATGGATCAAGTAAAGCATATGCATCAAAGTTAATGATTTTTAACATACCCATGACGACATCCAGAGCTTCCTCCACTTCTTGATGGGCTTGAAGAGAATAAAACCGGTTGTTCCTTGGAGCACCTCCAATCGGGGTCTTTGGTGGCCCTTGACCACCCGGAGTAATTTGGCCCTTCTTCACGTTCTTTGGGCAATTTAAGACTTTGTAGTCCAATCTACCGCACCCATAACAAGCCTTCATGCCTTCTCTACATGAACCCCAATGGTTATGTCCACAACGATCACAACAAGGAATCTGAGGACCATTCCAAACTTGTGCCTTAGGAGCAGGTACCCTAATAGCAAATCTCACATTAGACCCTTGGCCTTGTTGGAAACGGCCAAATCCACCAACCTTTACATTTGGGAACCAACCCTCAAGTCGGGCCCTCTTCGCCTCATGCACCCTTTAATCTTTCATCTTTTCACCCTCAATTTATTTGGCGTAGGTCATGAGCCTCGAAATATCCATCTCCTTTATAAGCATAGTCGTACGGCACTCCTTCACAACTAAATCCAACGCACCTGATATGAACTTGTGCATTCTTGCACGGGGATCCGAATCAAGTGTAGGAGCATACTTATGGAGTTTTGTGAATTTAAGGTCATAGTCCCTCACCATTATGGAGCCTTGACGAAGGTTTATAAATTTGGTCATCTTAGCTTGCCTAAGATCAAGTGGGAAGAACCGATCAAGGAAGACCATCTTGAATTTCTTCCAATCTACTTTCACATATGCCACCCTCTCCATAAGCCATTGTCCATACCATAATTATGCCACATCCTTGAGTTGGTAAGCCGCCAACTCCACCTTTCTCCGAACTCACACCCATAATTGACAAGACTCTGGTGAGCTCATCCACAAATTCTTGAGCATCCTCATCAGCCTTAGAACCTTAGAACTCTGGAGGGTTCATACGAGTGAAGTCCCTCACCCGTGAAGCTGGAGTAGTGACATTGGCCGGGTTGACGGGATGAGCTTGGTTGGGCAAATCTTGGGACAACATAAAGACAACATTGCGAAACTCGACATGGTTCACCTGTTCCTCAATTGGTGCCTGATGAGCCATTTCCTCAACTTCTGGAGCTGGACGAGGAAGGGGAGCTCTTCTTGGAGGCATTTTCTGAAACAATGACAATACCAAAGTTTAGAGACTTATCATAAGATCTTATAGCATGACATAAGGGAGAAATGAAATGAGACAATTCCTAGAACGTCATCATAGCCTCCTATTCATAGACATGGCGTGGATCACACCCATGAACAAGACTCTAGTTGACGCGACATTTTCGACTCCGAGGATCATTATAAACCTAGGGCTCTGATACCACTTTTGTCACAACCCAGATAGGGGCCTAGGTGAGACATGGCGAAGGAAGACCCGTAGACCCTTGATCAAGCCATCATAGCATCATTACACACATCATTGGTTCAGAAGAGTGAAAGCTAAACACATAACACGTAATCTCTAGGGGATTTGGGACTTGGGACTCAAGCAATGGGGACAATGTCAGGGATGGGAAAATCATGTATACATATAACACATAGCAATAATCTCTAAGGGGCAGGTGAGTAGGACTCAAGCTTTGGGGGCACACCGAGATTATGGGACTTGCCACATAAGCACATAGTCATTCACAATACCCATCATTCAAGTCATAAGCATAACAAGAGAACAGGATCATAAGCCAAGCTAAATAGCATCGTATTACATGACTAAATGTTTAACATACAAGCCAACGTACAAGAGCATAGATTTGTCCAACAAGACTCTATAAGGATGAGCGGGGCCTCGACAAGTTTGAGGCTCACCCTCAAGATAATAGAAAGTAAATACATAATGTAAAGTGGTAGATAGACGGTGGCTATTACCCTTGAACAAGAGGGCTCACCATAGCAAAGTCTTCAATAGGATATCAAGCATCATCCGGTAAAATGTAAATATCACTCTCGGTCCCTACATGGTTATAACATGTAGACAAGAGTATTGGTTAGCATAATTAAGCACTAAGTATGCGGGCATACAATGCATATCACAAGTATAGTATGAC
Organism: Solanum aculeatissimum; assembly: GCA_038996855.1. Taxonomy (NCBI): domain Eukaryota; kingdom Viridiplantae; phylum Streptophyta; class Magnoliopsida; order Solanales; family Solanaceae; genus Solanum; species Solanum aculeatissimum. The sequence continues at coordinate 8,654 of JBCEWC010004886.1, forward strand.
CAAGTAACATATCAAGGGGACATGTAATACGCAAGGAATACACATAGCCAAGGAGTGGTATAACTATATGCTATGCCATGATGCATGAGATCAATCCTATGATCATATATAGCGGGGATGTAACCTCAAACGATAACATGGAAGACCCGAATGATTCACTACTCAGATCTGGACTACTTGCCAAGTAGTACCCAAGGATAACTTGAGACAAGAGAGAGCATGACATGGAAACCCCTATCTAGGGATTTAAAACCCATGGTGGCACATGGTTTGATGGAAAAGGTGGGGCCCAATCCCTCGGTGCTAAGTCTTATCCCACGGGAATACGTATATAGACATGCAACATTAAATCGGGAGACTTACATTCTTTTCAAATCATGTTTCATTAGTTAAATCAAGACCATTGTACAAGAGTCATGTTCATGCTTAGGCCAAAGGCCAACAAGAGTTTCTAAAACGTTTCATGATCATTCCATATCAATGCAATAAGAGTAGCTCATCTACATTAGCTTATCATACCAAGCATTCAAGACATATCATGGGGGTGCAATCACCCAAATTTGCTCAAAGAGCCATGGCAAGGGATTATGTGATCACAAGTCGTAACATTACATTTAAAACATAAGTTTCATCAAGAGATTCATCAAAAGTTTCATCACAACAATAACCATGCATATTCCATGAATGAGGATCAAGAACATGGGTAATGGAATTCAAACTTAATTTCACAATTTGGAAGGTAATTCCTCATAAATCTTGTATAAATCCATAAATAAGACATAATGCAAGTTACCCATGCTTAATTGAATCATGAAAGGGGAATGCACTTTGATTCATCATGGGTTTCCATGAACATTCATGAATTCAAGCTTAAAATATGATTTAAATCACCTAAAAATAACAGCACATAATTCCCAACACTAAACTACACCATAATTGAAGAACCCATAACTTAATTGAAAACTTAAAATCAAATTTAAAGGGTTAGGGTCCTTGGGTCTTCAAGGATGAAAGAAGATCCTTGAATCAAATCCCACATACCTTGATTTCACCAAAGGAATTGCAAAGTCAAACTTAGTCAAGGTTGTCTTCCCCAATTTCTTGAATCTTTCTTCAATACCTGATGAACCCGCCCTTGAGTGGGAAGATTGTGACTCAGTGGTCAAGGGTAAAATCATTTCGTGCCTTAAGGCTAAAAGGTTGATTTCTAAGGGTTGCATTTATCATCTCTTCCGTGTTAGGGATGTTGAGTCTAAAGTCCCTTCCACTGAGTTGGCTTCGGTGGTTAATGAGTTTCTTGATGTCTTTTCTTATGGGTTCCTCGATGTTCCTCTCGAAATGGAAATAGATTTTGGTATAAACCTCCTCCCTAACACTAAATCTATTTCCATTCCTCCTTACTATATGGCCCCGAGGGAGTTGAAGGAGTTAAAAGACCAATTGAAAGATTTGTTGGAAAAGGGATTCATAAGGCCTAGCAAGTCACCTTGGGGTATGCTGGTATTATTTGTGAGGAAGAAAGATGGTTCTCTTAGAATGTACATTGATTATCGGTAACTCGATAAGGTTACCGTGAAGAACAAGTACCCCTTGCCGAGGATAGATGACCTATTTGATCAACTTCAAAGGGCTAGCCACTTCTCAAAGATTGACCTTTTGTCCAAATATGATAATTGAGGGTTAGGGAGTGTGATATTCCCAAAATGGCTTTCCGAACAAGATATGAGCATTTTGAGCTTGTAGTGATGTCCTTCGGCTTAGCTAATGCTCCAACAATATTTATGGATCTCATGAATATAATCTTTAAACCCTACCTTAACATGTTTGTGGTGATTTTCATTGATGACATTTTGATTTATTCTCAGAGTGAAGCAGAGCATGTGAAGCATTTGAGGATAGTGTTGCAAACGTTGAGAGAGGAAAGGCTATTTGCTAAGTTTGAAAAATATGAATTTTGGTTTAGGGAGGTTGCACTCCAAGATCATGTGGTGTCAGGTGAAGGTATTAAGGTGGAATTGAAAAAGCTGGAGGCGGTAAGAAATTTACCTTAGCCCTTGACATTGACAGACAAGTAGTTTCTTGGGCTTGTCCGGGTATTACTGGAGATTTGTTAATGGTTTCTCCTCAATTGCTTCCCCCATAAAAAGGTTGACACAAAAGAAAACCAAGTTTGTGTGGATAGATGAGTGTGAAAGAAGCTTCCAAATATTGAATGACAAGCTTATGACCGCTACAGCTTTGGCACTACCAGAAGGATTAAAGGGCTATCAAGTCTCCATGAGCTCATAGGCTCATGTTGCATTTGCACCAGCATACATAGTACATTCAAATGTGCTAACGCATACTCTTTTGCCTACATTATCTAACCATGTAGGAACAGGAACTCACATCAATCCTCCTCTTCCACATAGCTAGATGGTTCGAGTGAAGTTGCTATTGGTGAGCCCTCTACATCTGGGGATAATATCCATTTACTTTCATGCATTTATTTAGACTTGTCTATTTTTGATACTACAATTTGAGGGTGAGTCTGGAGATGTCTTGGCCTCTCTTCTATTCATAATTAGAGGTGTTGTTGGATATAACTATGCTATGTACATATAATTGTGGAAGAGTTCCCATAGTCCTTATTCCTTTATGTGCTTGTTGTATGGTTGTGTTGAGGAGAAAGTCCCAAGTCTCTATCTATCCCTATAGTGTGAGTGATACTTACCCGCCCTGCAGACTTTACTTTCTATGTGATACATGTTAATCCCTTTCCCTAAAACATCCCCATAGTGTGAGTCCAAAGCCCCGTTTTACCTTAGAAATTATTTGCTACGTAATAGTTGTAAATTTATGCTTCCACGAACTAAGGATGTGCCACGTATGCTTAAGAGGCTTGTTTGGGGTCCCTTCGGGCTCCTATTTTCCATGTCACTTCTAGGCCCTAGGATCGTGTAGTGACATGACCACACCTTTTAGGCTTTACCCTAGCACGATGAGTGTCCATCCTTTAAGCTAAATGAATCCAAAAGTGAACCTTTAAGGCATAGAACATATAAACATCATTCCTATGGTGTCATATAGTTATGGGACTATGGTATCCACTAAATCCCTCTCGATGCTAAGTCATATCCCACGGAATACATAAATCATACATATACATAGCTTTCAACATAGTCATACTTCATTAAAATCATGCTTTCATAATTCGTAAATAGTCATCATAGCTTTTATGAAAACATCATGTCATAAGAATAGTCTGTTTACTTTGCTTTCATCATAGTGTGGGTAGACATTCCCAATTTAACATCATTATCATGAACATTAGAATTTTCATCACTCTCTTTATCATAGTATCATCATAGTCATAAAACATGCTTTTACATATAGATATCATAATCATGAAATCTATAACTTCTTCATAGAAGACTAGGGCTAACTATGGCTTCATAGACCATTGAGTCAAAATCATGAAATTGAATAGGATTCATAGAGTAAAACATCTATTTAAATCAAGTTAAAACTATAGGAAAGATACCCAAATCAAATCATTAAGCCCTAATCATGCATACTTGAAATCTCATACTTTTGTTTGAAAATCATATAGATCATGTAATTCATCATAATTAATGCATAATTAATCGAAATCATCATATAGGAATCATAATCTATGCATTTGAAATCATTACTTAGAAGCCCATAAGAATTCATTATAAAAGTTTTATAAAAGAAGGTTTTGGATTGGGCTTCATGGATAAAACTAATCCACGATTGAAGCCTTTCATACCTCAAGTAGAATCCTTAGAATTGAAAAGAGAAATATTGAAAACCCTTAAAGAAATTTTAAGGATTAAAGGCTTTGAATGACATGGGAATAAGACCTATAGGGACTAGGTCGGTTAAGGTAGTTAGAGTATTCAAAACGATGTAGTTTAGGACTTCGATGGACTGGAAAAGCCAAAAACATCCCTTAATTAAAAATTGTTGGATCCATCCACAAAACTCTTCTCATGGGTCATGGATAAACATACTGCTCATAACTTGCCTCATGGATCAGGGTGTCACAAAAGTTGAGCTACTGGATTTTCAGCTTCTGAGCTACGAATAAACGGATGACCCGTCGATCGACTTACAAGTTGTAAGCCCTTTTGTAGCATGCTTCTAGATTTAACAAATTTTTATTCCTTAAGGGCCCTTCCTACGAGACCAATTTATGAGTTGTGGGAAAACATACGTGCCCGTCTGTTAATTTGTAAGTCGACTTCCAAAAATTCTAATTTTTTTCATTTTCACTAGGCACTTTCCCCGATACCACCTATGGCTTGTAGCTTTTTATACGGGCCATAATATGGCTCGTACATCCAAACCATCAACAAATTTTTTGTCTTTCAGTTTTCTAGCCCTAATAACATGAGGGGTGTTACATTATATCCCCTTTGGGATCATTCATCCTCGAATGAGACAGAATTATGCCTGAATAGCATAGGAACACAGTGATCATCATAGTATAAATGCAAAAATGCAACTTAATTATCATTTTCATAAAATAATCAAACCTATGCATCAAATATCATTCAAAAATGATTTTATGACCATGCATGTATGCAACTTAACAAGAGATATGCATTCATGAGAATTTTGAAGGAATGAGTCACATTGAGTACCTTAATCTTGAGCAAAAGAAAAGAGGTAAGGGTACTGCTCAGCCTCCCAAGTAGCACTTTCAACTACTGAATTTCTCCATAACACTTTGATGGATGCAACCTCTTTATTACTCTTTATTCCTCGATTTCTTTACTTGCCGATCCAAAATCTCAATCGGCACTTCTTCATAAGTCAAATCTTTCTCAATAGACATATATTTAAATGGAACATAAGAACTTTTGTCACCCAAGAATTTCCTTAGCATTGAAACATGAAACACTAGATGAACCAAAGCTAATTCCATAGGCAAATCCAATTCATAGGCTACCTTCCTAACCTTCTTTACTATCTCATAGGGTCCCACGTACCTAGGACCCAATTTACCTTTCTTACCAAAATGATTACTCCCTTCATTGGAGAAATATTCAAATATACCTAATCGTCTTTTTTAAACTCTAGTTCTCTCCTCCTAACATCGGCATATGACCTTTGACGGCTTTGGGCAGCCTTCATTCTTTCCCTTATGACTTTCACCTTCTCTATAGCATTAAGCACCAAATCTAGTCCGATTAAGGACATTTCTTCAATTTCAAACCCATCCTACCGATGACCTACATCGCCTACCATACAATGATTCAAACGGAGCAATACCAATACTTGAATGAAAACTGTTATTATAAGAATATTCAACAAGAGGTAGGTGATCATCCCAACTTCCTTTAAAACTAAGCACACAAGCCCTCAACATATCCTCCAATATTTGTATTTTCCTTTCGGCTTGTCCATTCGTTTGAGGATGAAATGTGATACTTAACTTTACTTTCATACCAAGTCCCTTTTGGAATGATTTCCAAAAATGAGAAGTAAATTGAGAAACTCTATCTGATATGATGGACAATGGTACTCCATTCAACTTTACCAATTCATGAACATAAACCTTAGCATAATATTCAGCACTATAAGTAGTCTTTACCAGCAAAAAGTGAACTGTTTTTGTCATTCTATCCACAACCATCGATATTGAGTCAAATTGCTTCCTAGTCCTTGGAAACCTATAACGAAATCCATATTCACCACTTCCCATTTCCAAGTGGGTTGAGTTAAACCACTAGGTCTTTCAGTCCATCAATATTGGGTGCACACAATCGCCCTTGATAACGCAACACTCCATCTCCCCCTTATGAGAAAACTTCAACCTTTTTATCAATCATCAACTTCTTCAATTTGACCAAAGTAGGATCCATGTCTTGCTTTACCTTAACTTCTTCCATCAGAGATTATTCTGCCCCATTTGGTATCAACACACCACCATTACTCAAGCCATGTAGATTCACACCCAAATAAGCCAAACGATGTAATTCCTTAATTAACTCTTTATTTCCACTCTCAACATGTGCCATGCTGCCCATAGACATTCTACTCAAAGTGTATCCATAACATTAACCTTGCAAGGGTGATACATCATACTCATGTCATAATCCTTCAATAGTTCTAACCACCTTCTTTGCCTTAGATTCAAATCCCTTTGGCTAAACACATATTGCAAAGTTTCATGGTTAGTAAATATATTAACATGTACTCCATAGAGGTAGTACTGCCAAATTTTCAATGCAAACACAACAACCAATAACTCAAGATCATGCGTCAGATAATTCTTCTCGTGCACTTTTAATTTCCTTGAAGCATAGGGATAACCTTTCCATGTTTCATCAATACACAACCAAAACCTATGTATAAGGCATCACAATATGGAACAAAACCATCTGATCCTTGGGGAAATATAAAGATAAGAGCCGAAGTAAGATGATCCTTCAACAATTGGAAACTCTTCTCACATTCATCGAACCATTGAAATTTTACCTTCCTTTGGGTCAACCTTGTAAAAGGAGAAGAAATAGAGGAAAATCCTTCAACAAATCTTTTATATTACCCAGCCAAACCTAAAAAGCTTCTAATATAGGATGGAGACAACGATCTAGTCCAATCCTTCACTGCTTCTTTTTTCTTTGGATCAACCCTAATGCCATCACTCAAAACAAAGTGACCAAGGAAATACACCTCTCTTACCTAAAATTCACACTTGCTAAACTTCTCAAAGAGTTGCTTATTTCTCAAGGTTTGCAACACAATCCTCAAATGATTTTCATTCTCTTTCACATCCCGCGAATAAACAAATATATCATCTATGAACACCATAAAAAACATATGAAAATATGGTTTGAAGATCCTATTCGTCATATCCATAAAAGTGTCAAGGGCATTTGTTAGTCCAAATGACATAACTAAAAATTCAAAGTGACCATACCGAGTTATAAATGTCATCTTTGAAATGTCATCTTCCTTCACCCTTAATTGTTTATATCCAGACCAAAGATCAATCTTAGAAAAGTAGCTTGCACCTTTTAATTGATCGAATAGGCCATCAATCCTTGAAAGTGGATACTTGTTTTTGATAGTTACCTTATTCAACTACCTAACACATCCAAAGTGAACCATCCTTCTTTCTTACAAATAATATGGTAGCACCCCATGGTGACATACTAGGCTTTATGAACCCTTTATCAAGAAAATCCTTTAACTTTTCTTCAATTCTTCCAACTCCATTGGGCCCATTCAATATGGAGGTATATAAATAGGTTGAATGTCGAGAAAGAGATCAATACCAAAATCAATTTCCCTTATAAGAGGAACACTAGGTAAATCATCGGGAAACTCATTTACTATAGGGACCAAATCAAAAGTGGGAACATGAGACTCAACATCCCCGACTCAGAAAACATGATATAGATAACCCTTAGAAATTATTTTCATAGCTTTCATATAAGAGACAAACTTCCCTTTAAACACAGAATTGGTTACCTTCCATTCAAGAATAGGCTCATTAGGGACTTGGAATGTGACCTTATGGGATGTACAATCAATAGAAGCATAGGATGCATGCAACCAATCCATCACAAGAATAACATTGAAATCGATCATATCAAGCTCAACAAGATCACATGCGAAGACTTTATGAAAGACTGATACGGGATAACTTTTATAAATTTTCTTGGCTAAGATTGAATCACCAATATCGAATAGGGTTCTAACAAGACTACTGGAGACACATCAAATTTTATGGCCACATAAGGAGTTACAAAAGACATGTTGGCACTAGGATCAAGCAAAGCATATACATCATGATAAAAGACTTTCAACATACTGGTAACCATATCGGGAGCCTCATCAACTTCTTGTCTAGAATGTAAAGTATAGAATTGATTACCACGCGGACCACCACCTTGAGCTTGGGTACCTTGTTGCACTTTCCCCTTTATAGTTACTTGACCTTGTGGATGATCTTCCTTATTATTATTAGCAACAGTGGGACATTCGAAAATCTTGTGTCCTATCTTTCCACACAAAAAACATGCCCTGGAACCCCTCAATCATTCACTATCACGGTTCCTCTCACACTTGGGGCATCTAGGAGGAATATCACCACCTTTCACAACATCACCTTGTGTCGTAGGATTGGATTCTTCCTTTGTCAAATCTTTTAGAAGTACTTTTTGAATACCCTTGGCCTTGTTGGAATTGGCCACCACCGGACCTACCATGAGAGAACCCACTATCATAATGTGTCCTCGTGGAATCCCTTGATCTCATCTTTTGTAACTTCTCACTCACCACTAGTTTGGCCTATGTCATGAGTCTAGAAATATCCATCTCCTTAATGAGAAAGGCAGCCTTACATTATATTTTCACCAAGTCAGACACTCCCATAATGAATTTGTTCATGCGGCCCCTTGAATCGGCCTCCAAAGAAGGAGCAAACTTGGACAACTTAGTAAATTTGAGGGCTTATTCCCACACACTCATTCCACCTTGACTTAAGTTCATGACCTCCATTACCCTAGCTTCCCTTAGTTCAAGTGGGAAGAAACAATCAAGGAAAGTGGCGTTGAACATCTCCTAATCAATAACACTTTCACCATCCATTTTAAACTTTCATTGAGTGAACCAAACTTGAGCCACTACCTTAAGTTGATGAGCCGCTAGTTGGGCCTTCTCCTCAGAAGACACACCCATAATTTTTACCACCTTGTACACCTCATCAATGAACTCTTGGAGGTCGTCATCCACCTTTGAACCACGAAACTCTATGGGATTCATTCTATAAAAAATTCTTATCTTTGAGGTCGAAATAGGAGTCTTTGGTGAAGCAACAGCTTAAGACAACATAGTGATGGCGACTCTAAGCTCATCACTGGATACTTGGTCCGCTAAAGGGACTGGAGGAGCTTGGTTCGCATTAGCATTATTCCCCCTTGGCAATGAAGCATATCGTTGAACTATTTCTGAAAACACCAAGGGACAAACATTACGATACCAAAGTTCCAAAGGCACGACATAAAGTTTAAAAAAATATCTTAGTTTTTCCTAAGAACGCCTTATAGCCTCCAATTCATGGGTGTGATGCGCTTCATACCAATGAATAAGACTCTACTCGATGCGGCATGTTGGACTCTTTGGGATGCTTTCAAACCTTTTTCTCTGATACCATTTTTGTCACAACCCAAACCTAGACCCTGGCCATGACGTGACGAATGTGACACCCGAAGGCATCCCATCCAAGCCTCGTGTTCATATCGTAAGCATTCATAAGGTAAAATAAGTATACACTAGAGAATAAGAAAGCAAAAATATATATGTAAGCAAGAGTCCAAAGTACATCATATCCATTAATCCAATTCATGCCTCTATATCAATGTTTTTGGTGGGGTCTAGCACATGGCTCACCAGCTCATCCTCAAAATATACATCAAAAGCATAAAAATGAAAATGACTCAATCATAAAGAGAGGAAACATCATAGGGCTTGTTCCTGAATCATGGAAACTCACCAACAAATCTCCAAGCTAAAATCTGGATCTAGCTACGGAATGGAATAGTTGCCTCGTCTTTCGTCCCTACATGGTCAGGTCATGTAGGTAAAAAGTATACGTTAGTACATAGAATACACTAAGTTTGTAGGTATGCCATAAATCAAAGGAAATCAAAATAGTATCAATATACATAATCATCATCAATGGAATAAGACACAATATGCGTGAACATGGAACTTTAAAATCACGAAAAGAAACATCTTAAAATCCATTCATAACCTTAATTTACATAAGTGGGAATAAGACCATAATCGATATTCATATGACCATGCAAACTATTATATGGGATCCTGATGTTCACTCTACATCGAGCTAAGAGGAGTCTACTTTGTGAAGGTAAACTCAATCCTCGCCCTATAGGCTCTACCCTAGCACGATGAGAACCATCATTTGACCCAGCCTTTTAGACTTTACCCTAGCACGGCGAATGTCGATCATTTAAGCTAATTAGATCTGAAAGCACGCCTTTAAGTTATAGAACATAAACATCATTCCTATGGTGGCACAAGTTATGGGGCTATGGTATCTACCAAATCCCTCTTAGTGCTAAGTTATATCCCACAAAATACATAAATCATACATATACATAGCTTTCAACATAGTTATACTTCATTAAAATAATGCTTTCATAATTCATAAATAGTCATCATAGCTTTCATGAAAACATCACGTCATAAGAATAGTCCATTTTCTTTACTTTCATCATAGTGTGGGTAGACATTCCCACCTTAACATCATTATCATAAACATTAGGGTTTTCATCACCCTCTTTATCATAGTATCAGCATAGTCATAAAATATGTTTTTACATATTGAGATCATAAACATGAAATCCATAACTTTATCATAAGAGACTAGGGATAAGTGTGGATTCATGGACCATTGAGTAAAAATCATGCAATTAAATAATATTCATAGAGTAAAACATCTATTTAAATCAAGTTAAAACTTTAGGAAAGATACCCACATCAAATCATTCTGCAATAACTGTAGTATTCCACTGAAATAATAAACTTAGTGTCATCCGTAAAGAAGGTAACACTATAGCTTCGATGACATCCACCGCTATCGGATCAAGCCTATATTAATTTCATGTATGAACAGTGGCTTAAAGATCCTGTGGTGGTGGATTAACATCCCCAAGTGGTGGTGGGTCATCATTATTTTGAATGAGTGCAATGTTTTTAGCATTTTTTGCAATGTTGTTTGCGTTATCCTGGGTCATTCTTTAAATGTTCTCTAGCTCTCTGGATCAAACGGAGTCAAGGGATTGCCTCGACTACGAGTGTTGAATATACACTACACCTATATGCTTAAAGAAAAAACAAAAACAGAAAAGATAAGTAAAATAAGGAAAATAAGGATTAACTCATAAATCACCCTAATTAAACTTTGTCTAAAAGTTGTATTCCCCGACAACGATGCCAAATTTTGATTCACGTCCAAACTACACCTCTCAATAGGTGTAAGCGGTCACTATCAAATATAGAACCTAATAATGGTTAGGGTCGATCCCATGAGGAGTAAGGTCTAGACCTAGAGTAATTATGGAAAATTAAGATGAAGTAAAGCGATCACTATCAAATATAGAACCTAATAATGGTTAGGGTTGATCCCATGAGGAATAAGGTCTAGACCTAGAGTAATTATGGAAAATTAAGATGAAGTAATCTACTTATCTCCCAAAAGGGGTATTTTGTAAAATGCAATAATTAAACCTAAACTACAACAAACAATCTAATGCAAATGTTATTAAATTAGTGAGACATGTAACTAAGGTATTGTGTTCCCCATGAATTCCTAAGTCAGTGTAACCAGATAATCATAACCTTTCTAGTATGTAGCATACAAAACTAGTAAGTTATGTTCTCCTAACCCTTTAATCCTGGCGCTACGCAAAATTTACCACGTAATTTGATCCATCCCCGAGGTGTTACATTACTAACCCTAACCTTTTGTCTAAGTACAACCATCCTTTGATCTATTAAGGTTGGTTGATTAAACGAGAGTAATCACATCGAATCCTATTAATTATCTCTTATCAGATTCATTATCCCCTTGATCCAGTAAGTAAGAATCAGGCGAGTTCTAACATTGGCCACCATTAAAAAGCATTCATAGCAAAGAGATAAATAATACATACATGCACACTTTCCAAGGATTTACAAATTATCTAGGCTTTACTTTGTTAGTTTTTCATGGTTCCCACAACCCAAGTTATGGATCTAGCTACTCATGTTCATTGTCGATGAAAGAATTATGTTATAGAATAGAATAATTAAACACTTACAATGATAAATTGAAGAACAAGAAATCTGAAATATTCACAAGAAATTATTATGTTATAGCTCAAATCCAAAATCAAAAGTAATCTCCAAGAACAAAATAATAATCACAAGTAATGAGTCTTTCAAGTTCTAACTACTCTCTCTGTCAAAAAAACCAAAAATCTATTTATAATAAGTAAAAATCAAATCCAAAATGAAATAGGAAAACTGAAATCGAGAAATTGGCCAAACAAGGTTACGAGCCATAGATGAAGTTACAGCTCGTAACTAGCCTTTGTAGATTGCACCAAACGAAATCTTTCTTCCATATACTAACTCCTCCTATGGATCATCTTCTGTCTTACGACCCGTAAGGGTTCTCGTTTGATAACTCTTTAGCAAACCTTTAAAACTCTAATCCTCAAGGCACAAACTTATTCATGACCCATCATATAACTTACGACCCGTAAGAGCCTCCATCTGATAGCAGTTCAACACTTAGCATTTATTCTGATGTTTACCATATGAACTAATATATAGGTCATCGAATACTTTATGGCTCATTTGATAAACCGTAACTTCAACATCTAAATATCAACCTTTCACTGGATATAAACCACTAACACACCTACAACTCGTGAAATGAACCACAACCCGTAGAATGCTTGATACATCATCAAAAACCTGCAATCTGTAGATGTCACGACCTGAGAGTAGGACCTAGATGTGACTTGGAAAAAGAGAACCCAAGATTCCTCGATCAAGCCATCTTAGCATCATCTCACACATCATCGGTTCGGAAGGGCGTAACATAATAAACAACACATAAGTCTAAGGAATTTTGAGGCTTTGGACTCAAGCTATAAGGATATTACCGGGAATGGGATAAGCATGAATCACATAGTACATAGAAATTATATTCTAAGGGACGGGTAAGTATGACTCAAGTTATGGGGGCAAGAAGGGTTAGGGACTTTCCACATAAGCACATTCATATCCAACAAAGTATAATAGCATAAGCGGAAGCATAATCAAACATAAGTAACAATGGAAAAGCATGGAAGTCATAACGTCTCAACAAGTACATAATATGGCATACAATAGAATTTGATCCATGCCCAACAATGCCTCTACAAGAGTAAGATAGGGGCTTCGACACAACCCGGGCTCACCCTCAAGTCATAAGATAAGTAAAAGGAAATACAAGCATAAGATAAAAGGAATGCGGTATTGCCCTTGGAGCATAGGGATCACCACAATAAATAAGAACAAGGATCTCGCTAGACGTCCAACGGTGGATGAGTATCACCTCTGGTCCCTACATGGTTAAAGCATGTAGACAACGAGCATGGCTTAGCACACAAAATGCACTAAGTATGCGGGCATGCAATGTATATGATCATGGGCCTACTAAACAAGCTAGATGAAAAGGGCACATATACTTATAGTGAGAATATAAGAAAGGGAACAATATCGTAACAATATGCCATAAAGTGCCATGATGCATGAATGTAACCTACATATCATAGCGGGGATGTGACCTCAACTGACAACAGAGGGAACTCGAGTGAGCTACTACTTGAATTCAGACTACTTGCTAGGTAGATCCCAGGTCAACCCTAAAAAAAAGGGGAGACAAATCACTCCCATCTAGGGAGGTAACCCATGTTGGCACATGGTTTGACGGAAAGGAGTATGGACCCTTAGAGATAGTCCACCCCGACTCCAATCCCTCGGTGCTGAGTCTCATCCCACGAGAATACATATACATATACAATCTTTAAAACTGGAGAATTCAATCTTTCAATTCCAAGAACAATGCAAGATGGCTAGAAGCCTAGAATCATATTTCAAAACCTTTCAAATCCAAATCAAAACTCCCGAATATCATTTCCGTAGACCAGTGCATAGGAGTAGCTCATCCTATTAGAACAGAGTGGTGCAAAATACCCAGAGTGCTTAAAATTCATATGCAGACATGATGTGAGCACATTCTAGTCAATTCCCATGTCTTGCCAAAATCAAGCCAAATCATATCAAGAGTTTCATCATTTCAAACCTTTTATGTAATGCATATTTCATTAATGAGAAGATGAATGCATGGGCAATAGAGAGTTAAATCGTAATTCAACAATACCAATGAAATACAGTTGAAATCCATAAGGAAATCCCAATTTAAAATATAGTTTGAGTTACCCATGCCTAACAAGCTTTCAAAGAGATCATGCATACTCCAATCTTCAAGATTCCAATGCAAAATATGGTAATTAAATTTAAATAACCTGAAAATAAACATTAGAACTCAGCCCAAAACTCAATCGAAACAAATCATCCATCAATTTAAAAGACCCATTTAGAAGAAATCTAAAATTTCATCAAAACTGAAGAAAAGGACTTTGGGTCTTCATGGTTGAAAGGAGAACCACGAATTAATTCCACATACATAAGATAAATCATAAAGAACAACAAGAATTTGAAGAAGAATCAACTTTTCCCCTTGATCCCCAAGCTAGCCTTTAATGGAGGATGAGAGCAGTTTGAATGAAATTGAAGAAATTTAATTGAAAAGGAGTGAATAGAGCTTTAATCATGCATTTTAGGAGGGTTTAAAATTATTAAAATGGCCCTAGGATTAATTAAAATGGCAATTATACCATTAATGAAATGAGGAAGAAAAACTGGAAACAATCATCGACTGTGCACTACACGGACGGTGTAGTGACTCACGGTCCGTGAGTCCCTTCCGTGAAACCATACTTGGAACAACAAATGACAAATCCTTGATGCAACTCTCTGGACCTCCACACGGACAGGACTCACGATCCATGAGGCCTCACATGCATCGTAAGTCGATCCGTGGAGCATCACTTGTCTACTGGCCTCGGCACAAATCCTAGAAACTTACTGGAACACAACACGGACAGACTCACGAGTCGTAAGGCTTCACACAGACTGTGAACTGATCCGTGGAGCCTTACTTGGCTCGGAATCCTGGTCCATGGCTCATGCTGCTCACTGGAACACTCCACGGAATGGGCTCACGGGTCGTGAACCTTCACATGGTCCATGGACCCTCTTGTGGTCCACTCCTTAGCCAAACTCCTCTTTCCCTTTTCCAGAACATCTTCCCTGCTCAGACAGTCCCACTGTGAGGGCCATAACTTTCACTTCCGAACTCTGAATTGAAAGAAACCAAGTTCATTGGGAAGGTAACTAAAAGAGATTAAATTTGATAGGTTTTTTCCCTCACAGTTTATCTTTTACCAAGAGATACACCATTTAAAGTCAGTACTTCCACAAGACGTCGAACAAAATTTAACTAACACAATTTCTTCCAAGACGATCATGCAAGAGAGACTCGGGGAACTCACAAACTAATCAATACAACCTCAATCAGCCTTCAACCAGTAACACAAGATTTGGATATTTTTGGGTTGTTACATCATCTCCACCTTGGGAACATTCCTCCTCGAATGGATTAGAACAAGGCTTGAAGGACAAGAACCATTTTGACACAAAATAAAATGCATCATTCATCATTTCGAAAGCCATTTAAAACTCATGTCAAAACATTATTCAAATCATTTTGTGCACATGTATGCATGTAATGCCATGAAACGCAAGAAAACAAAGAATTAGGACCATTCGGAAAGAGAGGTAGAACCTAGTACCTTAGGCTTGAGTAGATTGGAAAAGATGGGGGTATCGCTTCATCATGTTTGACTCCGCCTCCCACATAGTACTCACCACATGTTAATTTCTCCAAATAACTTTAACTGAAGTTAATTCCTTGTTACAAAGTTGCTTTACTTGTCTATATATGCTCTCGACTGGTACTTCTTCATAAGTCAAGTTTTCCTCAACCGCGACACCTTCAAAGGAACAATTGCCTTAGGGTCACTACCCAATCTCCTTAGCATTGAAACATGGAACACCGGATGAATAGAGCTCATATCCAAAGGTAACTTTAATCTATAAACCACCTGGCCAACTCGTTCAACAATCTCATATAGTTTGATATACCGGGGACACAACTTGCCCTTTTTTCCAAAACACATAATACCCTTCATAGGTGATACCTTTACATAAACCCAATCACCTACATAAAATTTGAGGTCTCTCCTCCTAACATCCGAATAAGACTTTTGGCAACTTTGAGCCATCCTCAACCTCTCCCTAATTAACTTCACCTTCTCTATAGCTTCAACAACCAAGTATGGGCCTAACAATGTCATCTCACCTAACTTAAACCATCCCACCGGGGACCTACACCTCCTACCATACAAAGCTTCAAAGGGAGTCATACCAATGCTAGCATGAAAACTATTGTTGTAGGCAAACTCAATGAGTGGTAGATGATCATCCCAATTTCCCTTGAACTCCAACACACAAGCCCTTAACATATCCTCCAAGGTTTGAATTGTCTCTCGGCTTGCCCATCCATTTGAGGATGGAATGCTATACTCAATTTAATTCTAGTGCTAAGCCCCTTTTGAAATAATCTCCAAAAGTGAGAAGTAAATTGGATACCACGATCTGATGTGATAGACCTCAGTATGCTATGCAATCTCACCAATTCATGAATATACAATTTAGCATAATCCTTGGCACTATAAGTAGCCTTGACTGGTAAGAAGTGAGCTGACTTGGTCATCCGATCCTCCACAACCCAAATAGAATCAAATTGTTTATGAGTACGGGGAAACCCAACCACAAAATCCATATTCACATCCTCCCACTTCCAAGTAGGAATCTCAATGTCTTGGGCCAACCCACTGGGGTTTTGATGTTTAACCTTCACTTTTTGGAAATTTGGACATTCCGATACAAATTTGTCTATGTCCTTCTTCATGCCATGCCACCAATATACCTCTCTTAAGTCCCGATGAATCTTAGTAGATCTTGAATGAATAGAATATTGGGAATTATGATCTTCACTAATGATGTCCTCTCTTAGGTCGTCGACATTCGGAACACACAACCGATCTTGATACCATAGTACACCATCTCCCCTTTGGGAGAATACCTCTATCTTTTGTTCGGTAACTAACTTCTTCAACACTGCCAAGGAAGGACAAATCCTATTTTTCTTTCACATCAACTGTAACACCCCGTATTTTCCACATGCTAGTACTATTTATATAACACTTGATGCAACCTTGCGATGTTGGTGGTGGACTAAGTTTTTCCTATGAATGGGGGGTAATTTAAATTGGGTCAGAGGTGATGCAATGTCCCACGTATTTTAGTGTGTGCGAGTCCAAGTTAAGCTCAATGATAGCATTTAAATTTGGGATAATAAAGTGCTATTTGAGTTAAAATTTAAAGTGAGATATTAAGATACTACGCGGGGGATCAAGGATTGGGAAAACGGAGTAAACTTTATGAGTAGTTTGCTGGACTTATTAAGCTAGTAGGTGACAAGTAGGTGCATCACCTACTTGGCCTTCTTGACCAAGTTAATTAGAACTTTAATTAGATTAGGTATCTAAGCTAAGTACCTTAATAAGAAGAAGTAAGTGCATCACCTAGTTTGACCCCTTGAGCAGCTTGACATAATTAAGTAGGTGCATCACTTACTTGGCCATTTAGTGGCTGGAAATAAAGCAAAAAAAGGAGGTGCAAAAGGTATTATTTTAAGGGCTAAAAAGGGCTTATAAAAGGCCAAGGATGGCTGGACATTTTACTCATTTTAACACACACAAAA
>JBCEWC010004887.1:0-26176 GCA_038996855.1 Solanum aculeatissimum
TTGCTTTTATTAATGCAAATTCTCATTATCGTTCTTATCGGGTAAACCGAAAACCGAACCGTTAAGGACGTAAAACCAAAAACCGATAAAAATTATCTTATTGGTTTGTTATTGGGTTGGCATATTTAAAAACCGAAAACCGATAAATCGAACCGATAATATATAAAACCGAACCGACCGATGCACACCCCTAGCCATGTATTCTTTGATTTCAGTGACACAACTGTATCATGAAAACTTCACTTTTTCTGTTTGTGTTTATGTTAATCTCGTACTAATCAAATAAGGCAACAGGTGGTGATGGCCATGAGAACCAAAGGTGGTGAGCAGGCGGTATTTCTAGCCCTTAATCGTGCCCAGGAGCTGTACAGAAACAAAGTACAGGCAAGTGTGGCTGCAGATGAGCTGGCTTCTTTGTTTGCTGAGTGTGCCATTGCTGAGGCCATCCCTACCATATCTCAACCTTCTGAACATAATACAGTGGATAAACCTATTGAAATAGATGCTCATGGAACTTCAATACTATCTGAAACTGGCAGGAAACAGATAATGTTCGATGCATTCTCGGATGGAACCAGCTTTGTTTGCTTGCAATGTGGGGGTCTGGTTAGCACCCATCGCAAAGATGAACACTACTCATTCTGGTGTTGCAAAAATTGAGTTAGCTTGCAAATTGAATGGAATACAGGTCAATGCCAAGTTATCAAGAATAGTTCTGCATTTTTAATGTCGGCACTCATCATGAAATGCATTATAGCCAGTGAGTTCTAGTATACATAATTTGCTCTTGGCTCCAGACCTATTTTCTTACTAGGCATGTTGCTGTAAGCAATTACATGACCGATTAGGTGGCTTCAGTCATAAATGCCTGAGGTCGCCCCAAAAGCCATATGGTTATAGATGACAATAGAAACGTATTCAGTTTTTTGAGTGTGTTGTGCATTTTGTACCATCTTAAGATGTTTTGAAATAATTGAAGCATGTCTCGAGATTGAGCTTGTAAATTATGGTTTCCCTCTGTGAATTAGCACCATAATTACTTTCTGTACCAATTGATTGTGAAAGTTGGTCATCACCAACAGAAAAGCAAAATATTATCTCGACATTCATACATTTATGGAAATCCCTCTGCATGCCAAAAGAGTAGATCTGTTGAAGTGTACATTAACAATGGTGATATAAAAAGACTCAAAGAAATAGGCTCAGCTGCTACGGAAACTGCTGCATTTATCATTACTTTAAACAAAATCAATGTTGTGCTTACACACAATGTACATTACACAAATTTATCAAGAATGACAACAAAAAAAAAATTGAAGGCAAAGGATCTTTTGACATGCTTATGTGACCAGACGGCAGAATTCCTTCAAGTTGATTGTTATTTGCCATAATGTATACACAAATCTTGACCTTGTCCTATAATCAATCTACTAGCCACTTCTAAGTATTGTTCTGCAATTTACTCAGGCAATCCTATGTAGCTTCAACATATTCACAAGATGCTGCGGACCATAGCTTGAAAATTCAAAAACCTAACAACTCCCCAACTAAAATCCACTCCTGTAAGAACACCAATTCCCCAACTAAAATCCACTCCTGTAAGAACACCTAAAACCAAAATCCCCTGCACGGCTCCACCACTTGAACTGCAACCTGCATATATAATACCTGCATTGGAGAATAAACTATTTAATATTCCAATAGATGTAGCACATTGAAGGGTCATGAATCAGCCAATTTGACCTTTATGTCAATGCATCTCAATTCTCTTATCACTTCAGGAAGCAAAGAATGTTATAATTCATTTTGTGTCGTCATGTTAAGTATTCCTAGCTATGCAAAAGTGTAGCTAAGTGTGAAGCGACTGGCAGCCAAGTAAATATTCATTGATAAACTGCTTTTGTCTATAAGGACGAGGACATGATTTCATCGTCACAACACCAATCATGCTAAACCAGCTCATAGATCAATTAAAACAATAGAACTTACCAGCACTTATTTCCAGTTTCTTCCTGTACCATGTTTAAGGGCTCAAAAGAGATCAGAATAGAATATACAGTTGGCACGAATAAGCTAGCGACCACGACCATTTCTGCACATAATATCTGGCAGAGCCTGGGTACGAGGTCGTGACCTCATGATTGTTTCATCACTGTGTCTAATCCACTCAGAGAGTTTCCAAGGTTTTTGCCACTTCCACTTGAACTGTAATAGCCACTGATGATGACTTCTCTTCCACCTCCATAGCTTCCCACCTTGTCCTGCTAATGTTAATTTCTTCATCGTCATTTGGCCTAATGGTACCATCTGCATCATTAGAGTTTATTATCAGCAGCCATTTTTGTTAATAATGCTAATTTAGAGTTAGGAAACTGTCAAAGAAGAAAAAGTATAATACTAAAATGAACCTTTCGTGTTTGATCTATAAAGGCTGCTGCCTCTCTGACTGACGCATTAGCAATGCCAGCTGAATATTTGAGTTGCTTTTGCGCTGGTACAGGGATTGGAGATGGTGGACCGCTCATTTCGTCAGCGAAGTGCTTGTTAGAGTTACCCTGTTTCACATTGCAACATCATCAGCACAAGAAAATTGTATAATACAAGACACCACTAAAAGTAACAACTCTAAAAAGGAAACTAAGACCAGAATAAATCCATTATTGATTTTGTCAACAGATGTGTCAAACTCAAGTAATGGTTCAAGAGTATGCATAAACAACAACAAAATCAAGTTATTTTTCAGAAGGGTAACAGAAAGAAAAAAAAAACTTTTTGACAGCTGAGGATCTAAAGTTGGGAAGTAATAATCAGAGAGCATACAGAAAGTTCCAATCAGCCATGTATTTCAAACTCCCAATGTATTATTTAAAAGCCTTGCATGTTTCCCTTAAATTAAGATCTAAACACCTGCTTTTGGGACTAAAGAAAATACAAGCGGGTATGATCCTACCGAAGCTGGGGAAGCCAATGCAACTGAAACAGCTTGCTTAAGCTCCTTCTCGACTTCCTTTCTCCTAATTTCACTCTGCCGCAATAGACCAATGAGTTCTTTCATCTGCTCTTTCATTTCCTTGATCTCAAGCTCCTTCTCCCAAAGTTGGCATCTGGATGAAATAATGATAGTTAAGGCAAAGAAAATCCCACAGGCTGCCGCAAAATAGAACTAAATGAAATTTTGTCTACAAAAAAAAAATTCTTAGTTAACAGCTAGACATCATGACAGAAATCTTTCGTAATTATTGTGAACTGTGAGGTGGGAGTCCATTATCGCAAGAACCATATGAGGTAGTTGTAAAGTGGAGTATTGTACACACTCATTCTTAAAGAATACTTCTATTCTCCTTTTTATTTTTTTGACTGGGATGATGTGAAAGTTTACATCTGTTTAAACATAGGGATTCCGAGGGACTTTCAAAGGTAAAGACAAGGCTGCTTACCTTTTCAGCACCCCACCTTCACTACTGTTCGATGTCCCTAACTCACCGAGATCCAAAATCTTTTTGGCTTGAAAACTCTCACTATTGGATCCTAGCAGTACACATCTAATCCACTGAAGCTCAAAAGATCTCTCTCCAGCTAGTGCTTAAGATATTTGTGGTGGCAGCAGAATAATGAGCATACAAATTCTAGCTATCTATACTTGTGCATCTTCAGATCATAACAATTCATACTACAAGATACAAAACAAATCAGTAGAATACCTTGTATCTGCAAGAGAATTGAACATATATTGGAGTAAACTTTTTGCATCCCCCATCGAGCGTAGTTGGTTCCAACGTCCACGATTGCTAAAGGCACGCTCTCGCTCTTCTGCTTCTGAAAGTTGTGAAGCCATTGCAACTAGAGAATTGGATGAAATGCTCAACATATTCTCTAGAGATGCAATTCGTGCCATTCTAGCATTTGGCGACATTGAAGATGCCCTGAACAGATAACCATGAATAGAAATCCATTAGGCTGAACTTTCTTTAGCAATTTAACGTACTCTTTTAATGCTGTTTAGGCTGCATTTTGGAGATTTACTGAATCCATTATTGGCTGATAGAACAGGGATATGTACCTAGAGAAACCATTTTTACCCCTTGGAGGACTCAGTCCTTTTGTAGCAAATTCATCAACTTGTTTCAAAACTGCTAGTTCTTCACCCAGTGCAGCTCGTCTAAGATCAAAAGAACCATTTTAAAAATGCAAACTAGAAAATTTTGAGTGTGCACACACTAAGAGAAGATTGATTTAGGTAAAATAAATTTTACATACACTTGACTTTGCTTCTCATACTCGTGCCGAACTTCATGAACATTCACCATCACTTCAAGCTCATGATCAAGCCAACGTTGCAATGATTTCTCATTGCTCTGAATACAAAAGTTACTTTACTAAATTATTTGTTCAAATAGGTACAAAAACAACGTCCATTAGAGTCCAAAAGAGAACAATATTAGTACCTGTCCATTTGATACATGGCCATTGCTTGTAACTGCATGTTAAACAGAACATTAGTAGAAAAAGTTAAAAATGCAAAAAATTAGCACAAATTTCAGTGAGACCTTCTATGAGAGAATACATTTTAATAGATACAGAATTGCACCAGTTATCCATAAAAAAGGCATCAGATAAAAGCTAAATGTAGTGCAAACCTGAGTTTTCACGACCTGAAGATTTACGCGCTTCTAGCAATTCTTTTAGTCTCTTGGTTGCCATTGCAGCCTCCTCTGTCTTTCTTTGAAGAACCTGAAATAAATCCATGATGCCATATAACCTTCAGATATTGACTGTGATTAACTCCTTACACAAGCTTGACTCTTGTGCATGTTATTCTGGTTAGCCATCGACTTATGTTACCTATATAACAAAAGCTGTCAAAGGTACAATAGCTACAATGTCGTCTGGAGGTGTACCATCTCCTCTCTAAAACACGCCGCATTTTGGTTGAGCTAGGTTTTCTAGAAATAAAAGTTCTGTTCTGAATTTGTGATCAAAGTTAAAAAAATAAGAAAAAGATTCAAGTGGCCGAATTTTTCTTTAAAAAGATCCACTTGAATGGCCACTTACACATATCCATTTCATGAAGTAGAATTATACACTCAAGACTATAGACAGCTTGATCTTTTGGTTGTCACAACTAGAATATACATCAAGTTCCTCTTCATTAAAACAGTGGGAGAGGAATGAAAGACAATGCAAATACATAGAGGAACGTATAAAGCTCACCATCTTCTGTCGCTGATTTAAAGCTAGCAATTTATGTCTCTCATACTCATTCCTTCTCCCTTCCTTCTTTAACTGCATTCCAAAGAAACTATTGTTGGTTAACAACATAAAGTAGGATTTCCGTCAGAATGAATTACAATATCCTCATCAGTAATGTGCATAAAGAGAAGACTGTCAGGAAAACATGTATAGCACTGAAATAGCATGAACGTCATCACTTTCAAATACTGGTTATCCACCATACTACAAGATGAAGAATGATTGGGGAGAAAGTAATAGCAGAAACTACCTGCAGTAACTCTTTCTCCCGAGATGCCTTCCACTGACGAAATTGTTCAGCCTCTTGTTTAATTTTATGCTGCAACTGTACCTATAAAAGGAAAGAATATAAGTTGCATATAAATGGTGTGAATGGTGTTAATCAAAGCAGAAAAGTAAACCAACCTTCTGTGCCTTGATTGATTGTATCTCATCTTGCAAGCGCTTTGCTGCCTCATCACTCTTCTGTTTTTGCTTTAAAAGCTGAACCTGGTTCTCTTGTTTTTTCTTAAGATCTTGTATCTGCGAGAAAACATGTTTCAGATATTAGAGCTAACCATGAAAATCATGTCTATACAATGAACATGGTTGGGACCGACCTGTGCTTCAAGGGACTTTAGCTTCTGGGAATGAGTGTCTTGCAATTTTATTGCTTGTCCGTCATTATTGGCTGCAAGGTTTTCAACCTCAGCTAATAATCTATCTCTCTCTTGCTGCATCAAAAGATCAGTTCAAAAAAGGGAACATCAGTTTGACAAGATCAGATGATAATGTGGGATAATTTTTTCATTGATTTTTGTTACCTGCACTGCTCTTTTCTCCTCTTCAAGTTCCAAAACTTTCTTTCCAAAATGTTGCTTCAGCGCCATGGTATCAAAGCCTCCATAAAGTTTCATTTCAGACTGAATTATTGATACACAGATATATACATCAAATCACCACATGCATCAAAGACAGGAAAACGAGCTACCAGAGAAGGTTTTCAACTAAAAATATTGCACAACCAAGAGTGCTATCCCATGTTTAAATTCTATATTCACAATTAATACTTTTTATGAACTATATTCACAATTAACTGTAAGTATACCAAATAAAAAACATCTAAATACGAGTTCATTACAGCAAAAGACAACCAATAAGCGCATGAGTCTGCCCCTTACCTCCTTCTGCTCTAAGCGCCTATTTAATTCGTTCAATTCTTTGTCCATTGAGTCTTGCAGGAGGGTATGTTCCCACTCTTTTGCTGCTTCGTCATCCATATCTGCTGAATCACCTGGCAGTACAGAGACTGGCTCCAGATCAGAATATTGAACTGCTTAGATATTTAGGTTTCAATTAAGATGATGAAAATGGCTTTCTTATCATGAAAACATCCCAGTCCCAAACATACTGATCGGAATATAAACCTGATTGACAAGTACCAAAAGTTGAGAATGGCATACCATTTTCACTCATTGGATAGTCAGACGACTCAATACTTTGCAAGCCCCTTTTGAGACCTTCGCTTTTTACTGAAAAGACACCATTAGCCTGAAATCAAGATGAAGATTCTGTCATGCAACAAAGTTGGAATAGAAGTCCTCTTTCTTTTTTCTATAACCAAGAAATCTCCGATGACCAGTAACCCCCCCCCTCCCCCCAACTACCCTTCTCAAATTAAATACCAATTACCAAACTTTTGTCTGCAACAGGGTTCGACGGTGATGTGCCTACTCCCACACATCACAAGCTGAACTGTTACCACTAGACCAAAGCCCTGGAGGCACGATAAATCCTCTTTTTTAAAATGGGTTTTATGTATGTGGGGAGCTCAATATATACCTTCACTTCTGCCCCACACTGCTCAGTGCCAGAGCCTCTTCGGCGATACTCAAGCAATTCTCTACTTAGCTCCTCATTACTAGCTTCAAGCCATGAAATCCTATCCTTGAGCACCTACACGAGAAATTTCCAAGTAAACCTCGTTGTCATTTAGTGAAGACTGAGCCTATCGACAGCTTGATTTAATACTTAAGAAGGTTTTCTGCTGACATCTACACCCTGAGCACAACAAAAAGTTACCTGAATTTCATCAGAGGAAGCACCTCCCCCACGGGCGCAGAGTTCTGCCTGCAGAAACTCTAGTTGCTGTCGCATCTTCAGCATCTCACTAGATACAGGATCTCGATTGACCTGGACATCGTTTAAGGAGAACTACTTAGGATGCTTGATCCAGAAATGACAAGAAGATACATGAAATAAGGTTTTTCACTGGACTTACAACTGGCTTGTTCTGAATATTGCGAGCCCGATTTGCATATTTAAGAGTGTTCAGAGTTTCTTCAGCATTTATATCAGCAGGACTAATGCATGCTGGAAAACACATAAACTAGAACATAAGCAAGAACATAGAAGGAATCTGCTTGTCGCCAGAAAAAGACATGGCAACATCTCAAAGGACGTCAATAGATGATGAATGCAATAAAAATTGTACCATCATGTGCCAAATCAATACACCTCATGACGTGTCCCAAATAACTGTACTTTGACTCCCTCAATGTAACCACCTGCCTATCACCCACCCGCAGCCTAACAGGCTCAAAGTAATGGGAGCTATAAGCTCATTATATAACATCACCTCAAGAGTGACAAACTACCTACTAGAAAATCTTTGCACTTGCGCATTTGGCTGTTTACATGGGTTTATTCTAGGTCCAGAAGAAAGAATATAGTGCATTTGGTCACAGTGCTTTCATTGGCAAGATCCAAGTGTAGAGAAGCTCAGTGAAAATGAGACACAAAACAATTCCTTTCACTGTGATATTCAATCTATTCAAAATAGAAAGAATAAGGTGTTAAACTGGAATTACCTATCATGACTGTCCGACTGTTACCGCCAAGGGAATCCTGTCATTTTCCAGAAACTCTTAATTAAAAAATAACAAATAACTCAATTAACAGACTATGAATAAATCAACAAGGGAAAAACAGAAATGAAGCCACTTAAAAAAATGAAGATATCACCAAATCCTAAAATATCAAGCGCCCAAATATGGTACTATTGCCAAACACACTCCACAATTTTTTGTTCATTTTCCTATTTAATTCCTGTCCACCGAGATGATTTATTCTTTCATGTGATAGATTCTCCAGTGAGAAAACTTATAAATAAGGTCAACTGACGTTTTACTGTTACACAATAAAGAGCATCAAGGATTTCAGGAGCACCTTTCAATATTAGAAGTCAGATTACAGCACTGGAAAAGGGTTGGACTTATTCAGATTGACCATTAGAAAGATTTTGAAGAAACCATTTATTATAAATATTGCATCATAACTATTGATAAATTGAGAAGCAAACAGTGTCCATGATGTCAATGACCATTTTAAGAACAAAAAGGTGCAAAGAGAACGCATTTGTTCAAATGAGACAAGAGGTGGTTTTGCATTTTTTTTTATCAAATGAGGTGTCAGCACACCCAGTTCACAGCTTCAGCATAGAGTACACAAATGAGGAGATGCTCACACAGCAATGGCATATTTTCCCCTTTCTTAGAACCTTGTTCTTCTTGTGCTCAGTATATTAATGACATGATGTAATATTGGAATAGCATAAAACATGAAACCAACCTGCAATAGCCGAGTGAGTTTACTGTCTCGATATGGAACATGGACGCCTTCTTTCCTCTTTTTCTCATCTCCAAGTGCACTAATAACATTTCCAAGTGCAAGAAGGCCTCTATTAATGTGAACTCCTGCAATGAAAAATAGGTCAACAACAATCATGCAAGAAACACTTTCAGAAACAGCAAGAATGTCAAAACAAGAACCTTCTTTAAAACGGAGACCATCTGATCCTGTTCGTTTTGCTCGTTCTGAACCAGCAAGATCTACCAAATGCAGCTTGGCACAAAGGTATTCTTCAGTCATGCATTCGTTGCTATTGCCATCATTAGAACCGGTCTTGCGCATCTGCTCCATTGTAATGGTGAATATGGCATGAGAGCGACTGAAAAGTGAAAGCAAAATGTACATAAATCATCTTATCATGTATAGTAAATGTCTAGAAATAATTCGGCAGAAAGAATGCATCTTCATGAGTTAATACTCAATTCTTTCAGGATACAGCAACAAAATCTGGATAATAACTCTTGTTATTAGTTTGCATGTGTTCTTCCATTTGATTTTACCAATTCATGCGTCAAAGTACTACTTGTTAAAATGTTTTCTTTCTTAACAAAGGAGAAAGTTCATTAGTAAATTATTGGAAAATTAGAAATTTGAATCAAATCATGTGATATACAACAGAGGTTTTTAGTTAAACGTCATGAAAACATGTATTTCAAGAAGCTAAAAGACATGTTTTTCTGCAAGGTTTCTAATAAATTTATTGACATGCAACCAGCAAGAAATAAACATAGATTAATTAACTTGCAGGAAAAAAATTGATAGTAGTAAGAGGAAACGTGCAATAAAGTAGCATGTTCACTTCAATGGATTTTACTATTCTTTAGTTAATTTTCTGCCTAATACTCTATGAAGTAGCACATTTAAAAAGATAAATATATCTATAAAAAGAAAAAATTTGATGTCAACCTTTATTCTTTCTAAATTTAGGAGTTCAGTGTGAGAATCTATCATATTTCAGACCAAAGTAAGCAAAGGAGAAAGCAGTACACAGCATACAATTAACTACGTTCCAACCTTGATTGATTATTCATGTTTGTACTGCCGGTGGCCCTGCTAAGTGATCCTTGCTCCAGACAATCTGCCATTTCTTTGAGTGTTCTTACACTGCGTTCCGTGGATCCTGCCAATGTAATAACACCATTTGAAGATTCACGAATTTGAATTGGGGGTTTCCCAGGAATAGCTACTTTTCCATTGTTCCCATTTGCTGTCTCTGATTTGTTAACAGAAACAGAATCCAGCAAATCTCGTACTTCTTCTTTGTGAATCTGGAAAATGGATTATCTTAGTAAAAATGCTACATAATTACTGTCACAAAGTATGCCTAATGTTATTCAACTGAAAAGCGTGTCCAGAGGAGGTTTGTACAAAGAACCATATGATAGAGGAAAAAAGTTAATGTCTAAAAACGATTTGATAAATGTGTAGAAACAATGTTTGATCAGCCTATAGGTTCAAAGTGAAGAGAGCTGAAAGAAGACTATTGTGTGATGCTGCATCAACAAGAAACTTCATATTGAAAGAATTTAACACGAACTCCAGTATCGTCGAACCAAAAGAAGTCGGAAAATGCATAACCCATGAGCAAAATTGATCATGTGCAGAATTGCCACCACGTTATTTCATCCATCTATTGCAATTAAGGATAAGAGCATGTAAATGCAGCAAGAATTTGGACTTGATGTATACTTTGAGTCCATCATGGAAGTATAATTCTACTATGCTAAAAACAGACCATGTGTTCAATTAAAAGAGTCACTCGGTTTTCTTATATGATCAATTACTCCTTTAGTGATCGTAATCTCACCAATAAAAATAAGTGCATCACTTTAAGGAACATAAGAGCCATCTAAAAAATATTGAGGATGCTTTGTTTTCAAAAGCAATTTGCTTGTAAAAATACTCACCAGAAACTAAAATGCTTACAGCCTCAACAAAATGCAAACGGAATCACAGGAAACTTTTTAAGGGAACGCGTAAGTCAAGATTTCAGTAACTTAGATAGAACAGAGGAAAGAAATGAGTAAGTAAACCTCAATGAAAGACACATGCAACTGGAATTCAGCCTGATCCTTCGAGGCCTCAATCTTGTTGAACAAAGAGTTCATAACATGGGGAATTAGTCCAGTTTGGAAACCATCTTTGAAACCAGTTCCCATGGTGTATGTTTTCCCTGAACCTGTCTGCATTTCTTGAAAAATAAATTCAAAGGATATGGAAACAAATGGAAAACTTAACTGTAACCTTTATTAAGACCACACTTCTAGTATTACCAAAATGATTTACCTGGCCATAAGCAAGAACAGTGGCATTATAGCCCTGGAACAAACCATCAACAAGAGGAGCCACGCACTCTTGATACATGGCAGATGAGGGAGAAGCTGTGCTCCCGTAAACATGATCAAAAGTAAAGGAATGTGTACCAATTTGCACCTGCAACCCCACCAATCATCAACCTTAAAGTCAATAGAAAACAGTAACAACAACAACAAACCCAGTGCAATCCCACAAAGTGGGGTCTACGGAGGCATAGAGTATACACAAACCTTACCCCTAACTTGGAGGTAGAGAGGTTGTTTCCGTTAGACCCTCAGCTCAAGGGGGAAAACAGTCCAAAGCAGTACAAGAAAAAAAAAATGGAAATGAAGAAGCCATGGCTCAATAGGAAACAGCACCACATTAAACAACAAGAAGAAGATAACTTCCCAGACTTAAAAGGGGGAGGATTTTGAGAAAGGGGAATCTGCAGTTTACGAGCTACGACTAAATAAATAAGTAACCTTTCCACATTAAAAAAAAATTAGCTCCATGAGGGTTATTAGTTCACATGCATGATTCTTTTAGAAACAATAATCTTTAATCAGGTGAATTATATTGCAAAAGGTCAATCACAGATCTAAATGAAACACAAAATTTCAGGGGAAGTAAACTAAGATTCTAGCCCTTGCACAAACACAAAATAACACCAAAGAAATTCCTTTTCCCCAATTCTAATTCTCAAGCAAAAACTCTTCTTCCCCAATTTAGAACCAAAACTAAAAAGAACCAAAAACAATAAAATAAATCGAAGGAAATTGGATTAGCTTTCTGCAATCAAGCTGATTAACAGTTAGATTTTTCACCATTTTAGCACAAACTATTCGGCCCCCATTGGGCTATCAATAAAATCAGAGCAAAACTCCGATCACACCAACATGCAGAAGCCATTAACATAAAGATCCAGATCTCGACAAAAAAATAAATGCCAATTGAGTAATAAAAAGCTAAAAATACAATCTTTACAACCCTGAATAAGACCCAGAACACTAAATGGTGAAATCCAAGAATGACATTACAGTACCTGTGGCTTCCCATGGACCACAGAAACACAATCTTTACAACCCTGAAGCTTCTCATCTCCAATGAGTGGCCTTATATGGACTGCCACTTTAACACAACAATCCTCCCCAGGAGAAGTTTCCATAACAAATCCTCAACAACAAAAAACCACAAAGTAGTAATGAGGGGTTTGTGGGTAGGAAGAAAACAGTTAGCTTAGAGGATTTTTCTCACGGAAGTTTTAAGGGACCAGAAAGTGATGCAGCAGCAACACCTATAAGAGTCGGTGACAAGGAAGAAAACAGAGAGAACAATCAACAAAGCTAGTTATTCACTCACACAAAAATGAAAAAAAAATGTAGTAGAAAAGATTGAGAAAGAGAAAGAGAGAGAGAAAATGGAGAAAAGGGTAGTTGAGGGAAACAGAGAAGAGAGAGAGAAGGGGGCAATGGAGGAGTATTTCACAAGATGGAGATTGTGACTATGGCTGTGGGTGTTAGTAGTGTAACTACAAAGGACAGCAACAATGACAACTTCTAACATAAGATTTTTTTTTATTTTTTTTTTTTGTTGCTTTACTTTTGAGATTCATTTACATACCAAAAATTAGCAATCTAAAATCTTGATTTATGGTATATAATATAATAATAAGATTACACAATCTGATACATATTAGGGGCTAAATATTTAGTCCCTCAAGTTTATCCAAATATGTTATTTATACACTTAAACTAAATTATATTTCACTTCAATATAGGGTATGCAAAAATCGAATTGATCGATAAACTAAATCGATAAAAACGTTATTGATTTACTGTGATTGGGTTATTAGGTTATCAGATTTTAATGACTTTGGAAAAAAAATTATTGGATTATCGGTTCGATATTGATTTTTACTATTGGATTATTGGATAAACCGATAACCCAATAAGATCATAATAATTTACTATTTTACCCCTTAGTATTTACTCTTTCATACTCAATCTATTTTTATTATTGTAAATTCTCATTATCATTTTTATTGGGTATATCGAAAATCAAACCGTTAAGGACTTAAAACTGATAAATCGAAAATCGATAAAAAAAATTTATTTTATTGATTTAGTATATTTAAAAATCAAAAATCAAACCGATAATGTATAAAATCAAACCGATCAATGCACACCCCTACTTGAACATAACATCTCAATTTCTAATACTTCCTTCTCTTACTTTTAGTTGTCAAATTTTGATTCAACACACTTATTAAAAAAATAATTATTGATATAGTAAATTTATCATTTTATCCATAATTATTAATAGGGTTCATACATATTTACTAATTATATTTTTCAAAAACATTAACTCAATAATAATAAATTGAAGGGTATAATAGAAAAAGAAAAGTCTTATCTTGATATGTCAAAAATGACAAGTAAAAATACAAATCAAATCAGAAATTTTTTACAACTAAGAGTGAACAATGAGAGTACTATATTTCAATTAAATATTATTTTCTCCGTTTCATAATATATTACATCATAAATTAAATTAATATAATATATCATATCTTTTATAATATGCATTCACTTTAATAAGTCAGTAGAAATATTGGGGGAAAAATAAAAAAAAAGTTGGTTGGAGTGTTGGTGTTCACTACTGAAAAAGTACCGTGTGCACTGGAGCCCAGGCGGTTAAATAGACAAGAAGAGTAATGCCTTCAATACTTGCATGTCAGAATTCAGAACACAGAAGACTTATAAAGCTTCTCTTTCCTAAAATACCCTTGGCGGCTTCCTCAACGGCCTCTTACTGATTTCCCGTCAAAAACAGTTGTCCCTTCCACTTTTGCTCCTTATTACCACCTCCTCCTATATATTATATTGACCATCTTTTTATAAATATTTATCTTATATTATATAAATATTTATTAAATTAAAATAAAATGTATTTTTTTTATTTTATTCATCATTAATTTATATATTAATAATTTTTTTCTAACTTAATTTAATGTATATTGATATAAATAAAAGGTAAAATAGTAAAGTTTATTAATAATTTCTTAATAATCGTATAAAATAAAAAATATTCATATAATATGAGACAGAGGGAGTACAACTTAGAAGTATTTCTTCCTACAATATTAGAAGTTTGATATTTTTAAAAATAAAATAAAATAAAAATTCGAGTAATTACCTATATATTTAATAAGCTGCTACATTGAGGAGCTTAGGATCGTCGAGCCTACTTTAGTTGCATGTTCCAACTGCTTGAAGCAAACAAGTGACTATTGAGCTATTTAGCCTGGTGATTTGAGCCCGACATCTTAAATCCAATGTTTCTAGATCAAACTTCAACAATATCAATATTTTTTTACGTCATTTCTATTAATTATTATTTAGTTATTTCTTCATCTACTTCAACTATGAAATTATAATAATGTGTCTACGTAATTTTGCGATGGTTATTGACGTGTCTACTTAATTTTAAACTTGTCTACTTGATTTTGCAGGGATTATTAAAGTGTCTACTTAATTTTACTATATTATTTCTATATTTAAATATTTTTTTCATCTACTTCAACTAGAAAATTACATATTGTTCAGCAACTTGAAACAGACAGTTGTAACCAGGCAGATTCAAGCAGACAACCGACAATTAAAGTAACGTGTCTACTTACAGTGGCTATTAAAGTGTCTGCGTAATTTTACTGTATCATTTCTGTTAATTATTAGAACGTTTTATGATGACTATCCACATGTCTACCTAATTTTACGGTGTCATTTCTATAAATTATTATTTAATTATTTCTCCTTCTACCTCAACTATCAAATTACAATATTATTCGTAATAAATTATTTTTCTGTGTAGGAGTAATGTGTATTATTTTAAAACTATTTGAAAATATTAAAAATTTTAAAAATATTAAAATTATTAATTCTCTAAATTTTATCTGATTCATAAAAATAACATATATTCAGCCTGTGCAACTCCACTAGTAGAAAAATATATGACGTCTAAAAAAGAAAAAAAGAAAGTATAGTGAAATAGGAGAAAAAGGTGCAGCACAGCTCAAGCCACGTGATACATAGAATCGTATACGATTACAAGGAAGATGTTTTCATTTTCTTTGGCACGAGCATGCCAAGTGGGTTCGTGTTTTTTAATATTCTATATACTTTACTTTATTATTTTCTTATAAATATTTTTACGTATAATTTATTCTTCTACCATCCTATTAATTAAGTGGGGCTTGAAAATTTAATTAGCTAGGATCCAGTAGGCGGGATATGTGGGGCAAATAAGTTTAAGGGTGATTACTTAAATAATTAGCCAAAACATTGGGTTTTGTATGTATTAAGTAAATATTATTGCTTTGTATATTTCATTTTATGTATCTTAGGAAGATTATTAAGTAATAAGCCTTATGGTCGTAAACCATATTAAAAGTAAGATACGTGTTTTGATATTGAGCACTTAATTAAACACATGATAATATATTTATTCTTTTTTGAACTAAAGGTAATTAATTAGTTAACTATATAAAATATATCATCTTATTAATTATATTATTTATCAACTTCAACCGAAACGTAACACATATGAAGTTTAAGAATTTACCTTATATAAATTAATTTTAACCAGATAAAGTAAAAAAAAATCTAAATTATCAGTAAACTTATTAACGGTAGATAATAAGATAAGTAACTATTTTTTCAAGTACTTCTAAATTTCATAATATAAACAAATTATAATGTCAATGTACTGTACTATTTTTGGTTGGTAATTTAAATGCAAAATTGTTCAATTACAAGTACAAGGTTAAATTGACTTTAGCAGATTAAACTGGAGTAAAAACCATTTGCTTGTTGTTTAGTATAAGTACAATCTTTTTATTTTTAATTGTGGGGATGAGAGAGGAGAAATGTCAATTGCACTAAAATTAAGCTAGAAATAGTATAGTGGACCCATGCTGTTAATAGATATTGAATTGAACTCCTAACACCCAACTAATTGCAAGTAGAATTATCGGGAAGGATAGTGTGTACTTAGATCTTATTTTCATCTTATGAGAATAGAAATATTATTTTTGAAAAAATTTTGACTTAAAAAAGCGTAAAAAATTGAGTATCAGAAAAATTACAATAATCAAGATCAAGTCATCTAGATAATTCCATTATTTCCATGTATATTATACAATTAGATCGTTTTAGGACAACATTTTATTAGACAAATATATTTTAAAATTAATAGTGAAGTCTTGATCAATCAATTAAATTATTCGATCAAAGCCACTAAAATCGATAATGAAACCTCATCTATCAATCAAATCATTTGACAAAAATTAAGCTGAGCAATGACGATAACAATGCAAAGATAAACCATCTTCCCAACTCATTAAGTTACCACAATACTTGTACCGATGCTACTACTTTATTCACCACAATAATTAGGGGTACACGTAGTAGATTTATTTTTAGACTTTCTATATAGTGATAGGTCATTATCTCTTGGGGGATATAATGCACATGGTTTTGTAATCAATGCGTTTATAAAACCCAAAAATATAAATAAAGTTAGATTTTTTAGGGGGTCTCTTTGTGTTTAATGTCATTTGGGGTCACTAAATGAAATAGGAAAATGAAGAAAAGGGAAAATGTTGGATATAAAAAAGGATAGATAGACACATGTCCTTGTAAGTATGCCAATTGATGATTGAATCAATTCTACGATTTGAGTAGTGTTTTTTGGAGTCTACCAAAAGGATATATAGAAGAAACTTGAAGGGAAGTCCCGTGATCAAAGAAAGACAAGTCCTTTGGAAAGGGACAATTGTTTTCTGTGTTGTTTGGTACCAAAATATATATTTTTTTGCTCGTCAAGTTATAAAGTAAAATTAGAAATCCCTTGCTAGCAAAAGTAAGAGATTTGTCTTCTGGGTTGAGTTTGTCGCAACGGACTTGTCTATTGGGGTTACCTTTCTTATGTAATTTGTGAGTTATTGCATAAGAGCGAGAGTTTACCCTGTGCACATTCAAAGGATAACATATAGCATTTCAGAATGAATGTCTTCTCTCTGTTTTCTAATACACTACACTCTCCACCCCTAGTTAGAGGTGTGCAAAAATCGATAAACCGAACAGACCGACAAACCGAACCGATAAAAATGTTATTGGCTTATTGCTATTGGGTTATTAGGTTATCGAGTTTTTAATGGTTTTGAAATTTTTTGTTATTGGGTTATTGGTTCGATATCGATTTTTAGATTATAATAATTTACTATTTTACC
Organism: Solanum aculeatissimum; assembly: GCA_038996855.1. Taxonomy (NCBI): domain Eukaryota; kingdom Viridiplantae; phylum Streptophyta; class Magnoliopsida; order Solanales; family Solanaceae; genus Solanum; species Solanum aculeatissimum. The sequence goes on from JBCEWC010004887.1 coordinate 17,507, forward strand.
CTTCGTAAATATTAAATATTAGTAATTTAATAGTAATAGGACACTATAATAGTACTTTATCAATTTTAATTTTTATCATAATTAAGTAATTTCTAATACACTACACTCACACATTCTTTATGTTTTTCGTTTTTCCTTTTTGGTCATATATGAAGCATAAGTGGATTTAAGACGGATTTTGTAAGTTTAATTTAATTTATTATTTCTGATAAAAATAATGTATGTATACTTTAAACATATACACATATAAAGAGATTTTATTCATTTTAACAGAATATTTATTGATTCTAATTTTTAAATATGAAATCGTGTTTGATAAGGAGGGAAATTTTGTAAGAGGGTGGTGAGAAGAGAAGAGTAAAGGGAAAGTTGAGTAAAAAATGCCCACAAAAACAAGACATAGCCAGCTGGTGGTCTCCTACCTCACATGGCATATTTGGGCCAATAAGTTGGAGCCCACATTCCACTTATAAGTCAGACTTGTTACACAAAGCAAAGCCTCCTATTAAATGGTAAATTGGTCCCCCTGAATTTTCATCACTTCTTTTTTGGTACTACTTCTTTTACTAATATTTATTACTAAAAAAATAAAATATTTATTGGATGGATAGGGTGACCTGTAAATTGTGATTTTGAAGAAATAAGAGAGATTACTTAAATGATATATTTTTTATCTCAAATTCTAAAAGTGTGGGTTCGACCTATCAAAGAATAAAAAATGAGACGGACTAAAAAAATATGTATCACATAATTGAGATTGACCACAAGCTTTAAGGTTCTTTCACATTTTTTAGAAAGATAATTATGTCATGTAATTTTTCATTTAATGAAAATCCAAATTTTAATTATTTAGGTATAAGTTCATTAGTGCATTTCTTTTCTTTTTTACATACTTATATATATATAATCACGCATATCAATCGGCTGATAAGAACAATATCATGAATTTCTCTATTATTGAATTTATGATTTCTCTTCATCTATATTCCTCCACATTTACTGATAATCTTACATGATTAACTCAAAATGGATGACGATAAGATCCTTTCAAGTTTCAAAGATTATTTTTAATTATAAAAAAAATTCGATAATTTACGAACGAAAGGAAGTATTGTAACATGTGTTATCGTGAACGTAAGGGTGAACAAATGTAGAACCCTACCAAAACCAGCTCAGCTCTTTGACAATTTGGCTCAATGACACATTATTGTTTAGGACATTAAAAAATTGCAAGCACACAAGCATGGTTCATGATTGACTAATATTCTTTAATTTATTTTTAATGGGATCTCCTTTACCGTACATATTATTGGCTTCTTCTTTATTGGTATTTAGTGTTGCCTTCCTAGCACATGTCTTAGAATCCTAGATATACTTTTATTTTTATTTATTACATTTCGAAAATAGTTTCTCTATCTCTATGAGCTAATGATAAGATTTGCATGTATTTTAATTATCCTTTATAGATCTCACTTGTGCGATTACATTGGATATGTTGTTGTTGTTTACATTTCGATACTTTATTTGTTTGTATTTTAGTTTTATTTAGTGTTTCAATTCGAATTTGTATACAAAATCTCACATGAAAGAGAAATAATAATTTTATACGCATGACTCAAGCTCAAATATCATCTTATAAGTCAAACAAGTATAATAACATCAATGGTGGCTAAAGTACCATAGCTATAATCTACCGTGAATTTTAGAGAGCACATAGCTATTAAATATTTGTAATATGTAGTACAATTTATTTATAAATTAGGGTTTTACATTGAATTAATCAAAATAAACGCAAGTTGGCTCCAATATCAAAACCAATGTACATTGATGTTTCATGATATAAATAATTTTTATTTTTTCTTCAGAGACATGCACAAATGGCCAAATACTCCATTATTTATGGCACAAAATAAGCACTTGGTAATTTAATCAACACTCATTAGGCTTAAATTCTGTGATTAGGAAGAACTACTTAACTTGATTAAGCCGTTTACGTTTTAGTTGTTAGATTAACAAATATATAATTATAGCTCGTTTGAGTAAAGAATGTGTTTTAACATAAAATAATTAATCATCAAAAAGTTTGAGATGACTTAATCCCTTACCTAATTAAACAACTTAGGATGGTACATGCAAAAGCATTTTCATGACAAGATTAACATGTTAGCTGTTTTTACAAATGCGGCTGTTTAGTGGTCCACATAACGTGGTTAAAAGTTAATTAAAAACACTTTTCTAAACCTAATTAGCATGTACTAACCAAGTTCTTAGTACCTGATTATTGGATATTGACATCTAACCCTATATTTAATTATAGTTCTATTGGCAACTATTCTAGTTCGCTAAATGTTAATTGTTTTAATTAGGTACTGATTAGATAAGATTGGAGAAGTCGGCATTTGATCATTCAACATATCCTTCAATACTTGGTGTTGACCACTGGTCTGATTAAATTTAAATTTTCATATTGCAACGTTTATCTTAGAGAGAGAATTTTCAATAGAATATCCTTCATTTCAAGAATTTGAAATTCAAAATCTCTAGTTATAAATTAATCTCGATAATCATTTCACTAGAACTCATATTGATAACATTGATAGTATCTCACGTTACTGTTATATCATAGTGTACATCAAATATTATGAATTTCCTTATCAGAAAGAAAGTGTTCGGTATAAGGGAGAACATACATATATATATATATAATATTATCTTTTGAGTCATAAATTTCTTGAAAATTTTATAAAAAAATATTTTTTAATAAAAATAAGAAAAATAAATTTCACAAGTGATATTTCGTGTTTATTGCTGATGACTCAATCCCACCTCTAACCCCAAAACTCCATGTCACCCCTACTACCCCACCCATCATTCCCCTTCACCAGCGTCCACCGCCCACTGACCTTAACCCTAGTCCCTATATACCCTTATAGTTGTGTCTGAATTATCTATAAATATTTATTTACTTATTTATTAAATATCATTAAAAAAAGTAAGAACTATCACTTATATTTTTTTTTTAAAATGCAGGAAAATATTTTCTTAATATATTAAACACACTCAAATTTTAAACTTACATGAAATTGATATTTACATCAATCAAATAAATACATGATACATATTTTCATGATATACACTCTTATCGCTAAGATATAATTATTAAATTCATAATTTATTCTTGGTAAAATAGTATAATTTGACATAAATATCAAGTATGAACAAACTTTTATCGTATAAAATTTTCAAAATATATTATGAGTATATCAAATTCAATGTTGGTGTTGAAAATATTTTTTTTTAAAAATAATCAATTTAATATTTTCCATCTTATTAGCCATGAAATTCCCCATCGAGGTGGGAATGGGATGAATATGACTAATAATTTAGACCAAAATGGTTGAAGTTGCCTTTCATATTAGGTCCCATGTTCAATATGTCCCTCCTTTTACTTTCTTTTTTTTGTTGTTTATGGCTTTTCTTGTTATAGTTGAGGTCGACTTGAAGTAAAGCAATGTTCCATCTCCATTCATACTGACAACAAATAATTTGTCCAAACATTATTAAAAATTAAAAAGAAAAATTCATCGCGGATCAATAAAAAATTTATGCTATAAAATATAATTTTTCATTCCTTTTTTATCGAATCAATTTATTAGAAAAAAAATATTGGTGAAAAATTATTTTTATAAAAAAAAATTATTAGTGAAGTCAGTCAAAATTTTAACTGATGAGTTCGGTTATATTTGTTGAAATTTAGTGAGTTTCTACATATATAATGTTCAACGAGATTCAAAATTATTGGGTTCAGATGAATCTTTGTGGAAACTAATAGAACCATCTAGGTTCATGTGATGATTAAAGATTTTAATAATATTTGACGGTGAATTCAGTTGTTTTTGCATATAATATCGACTTAAAAATATGCTTTCTTTGTTTCATTTTATATGACACCATTTCCTTTTTGATCTGTTCTAAATAGAATGTCATCTTACTCTAATTGAAAACAATTTAACTTAAAATTTTCTTTTTTACCCTTAATGATATGAATCTCATCAACACATATATCTAATAATGATTTTAGACCACAAGTTTCAAAAGCATGGGTGGGGCTACTCCTTTCGAAGAAAAATTATATTATTTATACATGGTTAAAATAATTTTTTGTATATACATAGTAGATATCGAAACCCCTTCGACTAGTTCGTGTGACGCTACTTTTACATATTTTGAACTCCCTTGGTGCCAATCCTGACTCCACCACTGTAATCAAAACTCTTCCATTTTTTCTTAAATACCGTGTCAAGTCAAAGAATGACACATAAAATGAAACGGAAAAAATAATAAAAAATCCATAAATTTCAAATTCTGAATCCGCTTCGAAGATCCGTCATTGTTTTGTCTCCATTCACCGACATCTTCATTCACAAGAAAGAATTTGTAGAATAATAAAGTTTTTTTTAAAAAAAAAACTGACAGAAATGATCCCAATTCTCATTTCTCACCCTAGCTTTCCTTTTCTCAAACCTAACTCTTTTTTTTTTTTTTAATTTTCATTTTGATTTCTTCAATCCTACCGTTACTTGGACACTAACCAATTACCTAAAAACTGTTTTTTTCCATCTTTGGTCCCATTTATATCTTAAAAGATTATTTATTATGCTTTTTGTCTAATTTAAGTGTCTATTTTTGGTAGTTAATTATGTTTATTGCTAGATTATATACATATTTGACCTAACTTTAGATTAAACCTTGCCACCTCATATATATACTGCGGTTGTTAATTTGTTACCTATCGTGTTATTTGTAGTTAATTACTTTTAGGGTAGTAAATCTTCTTCAGTTTAAAAAAATGGAAAAACTTAATTTACCTACCAAAAGTTTGGTTAAATTAAAATGACTATATGTTTTGGTAGATTATGCCTATCAGTTAAGCTCTGTTTTACATTTTTTGAGAGGGTTATTTTAATATAGTAACATTTTTTAATGAATTTAACTTATATACGTTAACGTTATTTTTTCGGTAGAGCAGTGATAGAAGTAAAATGTTTAACAAGGGAATTAAAAGAATGCAAATTTACATAGTGGATAAACTTAATGATCAATTGAGGTGGAGTCTAGATTTTTTATTTATATATGGGTCCTAAATCTTTTTTAAAAATAAATTATTTGTACATATTAAAAAAAAATTCATAAGTAGAATTTAAGCTAAAGTTATAAGGTTCTACCAATTTCGTGACTATCACTCAGGTAGCTTTGTCCTTTACTATCAAGAAGATTCAACAATTTACATATATTCAAAAGAGCTTATTTCTACGTACTCGTTTTAGGTACTCTCTTGTATAGTAAAATTTTTTGACGATGAAAATTTCATTGAGCCTCTCCACCACACTTTGCTTTACCTTTACAACCAAGTCATCGAAAAAAGATATAATATAGATTACTCTCCATATATAATAAGTGACTAATATATATAACCTAGAAAGTATTGATTAGTAGTATAATAGGTGACATAATTGTGTTAAATTCTTTTACATTATCAAAATATATAGAGTACTATAAGTCAAATATATGTTGAATTCATGAACCAATAAAATAAAGTTAATTTATACAGCTTAGTGGGTAGTAATGCCATTCAAGTTTGTTGGTTTCTTCTGAACCAAATTGGAGGCGTAGAACCAAAGATTTTCAATTCGAAGTTACAAATTATTATTGTAACCATCTACAAGCAATAAATCCTACTATTTTCAACTCACCTACTAACCAAATAATATATCTAATTTTCTAATAATTAGTCAAAATATTTATACACTCTATTTTTTCAAAAGTTCTCATTCAATTGTATTAAATTGCCAAAACTAAAAGAAATGGACATAAAAAAAAGAAACAGTCTCTCAATCTCTATAAGATAATGATAAGGTCTGCATGTGTACATCACGAGCTATGTATTTGTTGCATGTATGTATGAGAATTTGTTAAAGAATAATTCTAATCTTTTTAGCATCGATGTAATTAATATATATTAAAGAGTCGTTTAGAATTTCTTAAAATACGATTTTATTGGACGGTGAATGAGGCATTTAAGTTGGTTTTTTCTTTAGGTTGGTCATATGTAGTTTAATTAGTTTTCTAATTTGTCCCAAAAAAAATTGGTCATTGGTGGTTGAGTTGTTCCATCGTCCCAACTCAACCAATCACAATGTGTAAGTTATTAAGTATCATTCAAGAAGCTAAGTCTAAACATGATCAAATAAACAATTGCTTAATTAAGTTCATATTTTATCCAATTTTAAATAAATTTCTATTTAATTATTATGCAAAGGTTTGAGATGCATATGATCAACTTTATTTTCTTTAAAATATGGTTGTCACACATTTTGGAGTCGAAGAAAACTTGATCTAATATCATATTTTAAGTAAAAGCAAAAAGGCTAAATGATTAATTTTCATTTGCTCAAATTTTAGTTTGTAGAGTTATTTGATATCTATATCGATATATATATAACTGTTCGCGATCTAGGATTTTATTTTCTCATCAATTCAATTTTCGTTCACATTTTTTCTTTTTCTTATCAATGAATAAATCTCTTTACTTGTATGACTTAGATGTCTCGTATTTCTCGAAAAAAGTGATTCGATTGATGGGATTTGGTATGAAATCGATGATCTCGATAAGATTGATATTCCAACCTTTCTTCTTAGAACGTATTGATTTGATCCCATAAGCGGGACCAAACATGTTGGCACCAGAAGCAGAACCTCGTATTTCTTCTAGAGAATCTCCTAATTGTTCCAGAGCAACTAGAAAAAAATTCTTTAACCTTTTAAAATATATTTTTATTATATTGATGTAAAAAAAATGTAATTTATATATATAGTACTTTTCATTAAAAAATTTAATATCTATATTTTTAAAATTTTAAAATATCAAATAAATGTAATTTAATTTTATTTTCAAATTTAAGCAAATTTAATTCTTGAAAGGCGTAACATGACTATTAAAAACTGAGAGTAAAATATAGGCTGAAATAATTAGGTATAATTAAAATGGTCAAATCAGTAAGTGTAGTTGAATTTAGACGATACAATTGGTTGAATTAATAAATGAAAGAAGGAATGACTTACTCAAAAATTATTGAGAAAATAACATTTATAATTAAAAAGAAAAATTATTTACACGAGGCTATTTTTTTACTTTCATATTCATGTTTTTAACTATTTTCGAGTGTTTGATACCATGAAAGTATATATATTCTGATGATATTAAGAAGAAAAAGACATCACTTTAGTGAAACTTCTTCAAAGAGGAAAAAACTGTTTGATACCATTAAAGTATATAGATACCGTCAGAGTTAGAGTTAAATAAATAAGATTGTGACTTTAATAAATAATATTGTGATTTTAATATTTTTCTCTAAATTGTTTCTTATTTTATTTTTTTAAATAGTCTAATCCTATATGATATTGATAGAGTATCAATATACTAACAACATATCACATAGGATTAAACTCAGTCTTATATGATACTGTTATGGTATAATATACCGATGGAGTCTTAACTATGTCTTATTTATTTCTTAAAAAAAAGCTTAATTCTATATATAATACCGATAGAATATCAATAAACTAATAAAGTATCACAAATGATTGAACTCAGTTCTATATGATACCACTATGATGTCATATACTAATGGAGTCTTCCAAAGTAGTGATGTTGACGGAATGCGCGAAATAAGAAAAGAGAAAGTGAGTAAATAATTTAGATTGAATCAATTTTTGATAAATAGTTTTACAATTAGGTCTGTTTTGTGTAGTTTTCTCAAAATTATTTGAGCCGAATTGAGTTGGATCAAAATGGACTAATGATAAATTATAACTCAATCCGTCTGACTCTTATTAAGTTAGTTATTTTATTTGTTTCTTATAATTTATTTAATTATCTAGTTATTTTTTCTCTTATGACTTTACATAATATATCAAAAGACAAAAATAAAAAATTTGTCAAGGTTCTCATGTGTTAATTTGAATAATATATCAATCTAACTTTTTATTAGATTGAAACAGATCAAAATGAGCTGATTAGTCCATGCTTAAAATTTGGCGAATCATAACTTTATGAATAAATTTTATCATTTTTAAATACAATTAAAGTGAATCTTGATTGAGTGACACTAGAAATCAATTCGAAGAAAGAAGAAGCATGGCAGGAGATAATATTCCAATCCATCTATATATAAGAATCTCTATTGTAGTGCCAAGTCTGCTACTGCTACTCTTTTAACCATTTCTCTTTTTCACCTTTCTAGTTGGCATTGACATGTTTACAGCTTTATGACAATAATAATTACTGCAAAGCCAACACAACATTCTCATTAGCACAAGAGGACATGAACCACATAATTATATTCATCACAAAACTTATATTCCCCTTTTCTTTTTTATTTTACAACCAATGAAGTTGCCTTTTTTCCTTACTAAGAACCCGTTTGGCTTAGCTGAAAAAAATAGTTTTTAAAAAATATTTTAAAAGTACTTTTTAAAGTGCTGAAATTTATTTGAAAAATAAGTAATTATGTGTTTGGATAAAGTGTTGTAACTGAAAAAAAGTTGCTGATGTGTTTGGCACATAAGTGTTGTTAAACACTTTTTTAATTAAAAATGTCTAAAATACCC
>JBCEWC010004888.1:0-26176 GCA_038996855.1 Solanum aculeatissimum
TGTAATGACAAGAGGGGGACATGGAACCTTGCCGTCTACAACAATCTTGCTAGGAAAGGAAGTAGCCAATAAACGATCCTTTCCAATACCCAGCAAGGCTTTAATTAATAAAGAACTCCAATCATTTTAGTTCGAGAAATATGTCATTAATAAGTTTCGAAACATAGAGAAATCTTAGGGGGGAAGAATCAAGGGAGGAACAAATTTATTTCTATATTGTTCTATCAATAAAATTATGTTTATTTATATTTTATTTGTTATTGCAATTAATTATTTTTCATCACTTTAAAATTTATTAAAAACTGTCAGAATCATAAACAATATATGTACATATAAATATTGCATAAACATGACATGATTTACTTCAAATTGGTAGTGAGTTTCATTTTTTTTAAAGTCAATTAGCTCAAGGCAAAATCATAGTTTATTATTATATAATTATCATACTGGAAATGTAGCAAAATAGTTAATGATCATAACATGACGAAAGTCTTAACAATTTAAGGAGAAGATAGTGGCACACACGAAGACATTGGAATGTGAAGAAGAAAAAGAGGACCCCTTAATTTGCTTTAGACAATATGGCTTTAAATTTATTTATTTTTCTAATTTTAATTAATATATTTAGCTTTAGCTTATCAGTAGAATTGGGTCTTTGTATGTTTACAGAATGTTCTTTGGAATAATTTGCTCATGATGAGACAAATCAACAATTTCCTGACTCATCATTTTCTCCTAATCATATTTCTTCCATCATGTCCATAGTAAAAGCTAAGTAATCATTGTAAGATTGGTACATCATTATTTCAGTTACAATTTTATTAAATTTTAATATTACCATGACTATATATATAGCTTAAATAATTTATATTAACATCTATCAAGGGTAAATAAATTGAAAAAGGGGATTATTTTCTTGCCATTAAAATATACTGAACATAATCCAAAGTTTATTTTAAAAGAAAAAAAAAGTCTTTCAAAACAAAAGTTTCTTTTAGATAAATTTATTTATTTTTGAGCTTCAACAAAGGCAAATATATTTGAGGTTTCTTTTTTACTTCTTTTGGGTACATGGGCATGGAAATAGGGAAAGAGGTATTTTTGCTTTGCGTTTTCCCCATCTTTACTTGAAAATCTGTTGCAAAATAAAAGTATCTTGTAAATGTGATAAAATGGATTGCTCAATATAATTTCCACCTTATATTAACAAGCTTGCTCCTTTTTCCCTTTTTGTGTTTGATCACTTTCACAAATAGTTATGTTTGTTATATGTGTTGGGTTTTTGTCCTGAGTTTCTTATCATAATTGGGTTTTTCTTTTAAGAAAAGAAAAATAGAAATTCTCCATATTTGGTGAATCTTTTTTCTAGTAGGAAAATGTTTATGACTCTATAAATAGGAGTTCATTCCTTCTATTTGGTAGCTACATAAAGGCTTGAGAGTTTTGTGTAGGGAGAGAAACGGTGAGTCATGCACAAGTGTTATGTTAACACTTGTGTGAATCTCTTTGTATTCCGAGTGAATTGGTGAGGTTATTTCTCTCGATGTTGTGTACTCTCATTTATATAGTGGATTGTTCATCTTCCCTCGTGGGTGTAGGTCGATTGACCGAACCACGTTAAATTATTGTGTCTTTTTATGGTATATTTTTCATTTATCTTCATACTCATGGTCTTTCGAAGGCTGATTTACTAGCTTCCGCATGACACCCAATTTCTGTCGATCCTGACAATATAAACTTCAATATATATGCTATGTTATTTTGTCTCCCTTATTATACGAGTACTATTTTATATGTACACACGTCTCTTTTATCGTAGGCGTTACACTTACACTATAACTTCAAATGTACAAAGTAGTAGATCATACATCGTTAGGATGTGACAAATTAACTAAAAAATAATAATCAGAAATTAGTAAAAGATAAAAAGAACCAAGAAGCCAGATTGACACTAAAATACAAATATTAAAGCAATTTTAAAGTAAGAGGAAGGGTGATTAATTAGAATATTAGTTGGAGGTCAGCCTTGTTGAAAGTGCTAAAGAATAAAGCCAAAAAAGCAATTTGCGGGCACATGTTCATGGATTAACACATAAATTGTCTTTTGTACCATAAATTGTCTTTTGTGCCTTTTGATGAATACTCATCCACCATTTTAATTTCCTCTCACTGAAAAAGTTTGTGGATAAAAAAAAAAAGAAAAAGAAGACCTCACTAAAAAGTTGAACACATCTAAAACTGGCTAATCCACTCAAGACCAATGTCTCTAATTAGGATAAATGTGTTCTAGGTATAGTTTTGGCATATTCTTTATATATCCTCTACAATATATGATATGATGATGAGTCAAAAAATTAATAATTGAATGAAATGGAATGCTGAGCAATGATGCAATAGTAGTACTTTGATTTTTTAAGAAGGAAGATATTCACGATAAGGAGCGTTTCTTTTCTTAAAAGATGGACCCTATAATATCAGATGAATTTGAATTAGTTTGTCTTTAGGTTCTTGATATATACCATATGAGTATACCCAAAAAGAAGCGATTTAAGACTCTTAGGTTTGTATTAACCCACAGATTTCCTTTGAGTTGGAACTACCTCCCCTCCCCCCCCCCCCCCACCACCACACACAAAAATTAAATTAGAAACTAATCATGGGCACATCTAAAATCCAAGTGGGCTGGAGCCTTCTTGACCATTTAGTTGGTTTGGATGACAATAAAAGAGAGGAAATGAGTGGCCAAAATGGTAGAGGAAAGGAAGAATAAATTTTGTTTTTAGGTCAGAACTTTATGTAATTGAAGATGGATAAAAGGAAAAGCTTTAGACAAAAGACATTATAGCAAAGCCCAGCACCAAAATACTCTTTGGATCTCCTTTAGCATGTACTAACAAAATATAGGTGCTCAATAAAAATATAAATATGGTTTTTGTTTTGTTTAATTTTAATTTATATGAAGGTGTTTGACTTGCAAGTACATCTCTTGTTTTTCTGTTTTATTTTATACGAAAATATCTACAACTTTGTGCATTTCTCTTCAATTTGTAACATATATACAATCGCATGTAATTAACAAGAAATTATAGTTAATTATGACATTATATTAACCTTAATTACTCATACATCATAATTTTCCAAATCCCATGATTTTTTTTCATAATTAAATGGTGTGTATACCATTTATATATTATGAGATACTATTAATAAGAGCCTGTTTGGATGGATTTACTGCTTTATAAGTCAGAAGTCGTAAATTAGAATTTATAACTTATGATTATTTTTCTAGCTTAAAAGTAAGTGTTTATAAACATTCTTTTTAATTTACCCAAATAATTTTTTCAAAAAAAAATATTTTTGTTTAAAAGTATTTAAGTAAAATAAGTGAATCCAAATAGTATCCAAAGTTTTCAAGTTAGACCACTAGAAGGGCACTTTTGCTTTAAAAATATCGCTTTGTTTCCAAACTTTAATTTATTACAGCTTTAGCTTTATATATGTTTCAGTAACATTAAGTCTTTATATGTGTGAGAATGTTCTTTGGAATAATTTACTCACCATGAAGTTATCATCAAAACCAACAATGCCAAGTTTTTTGTTTTTTTTTAGTGTCCAAAATATGAATCCTAAGAAGATTTTTGTAACTCCATAAAATGGTTAAGAAATTGTTTGTTTTCATTCAAAAGGAGAAGAAATTAAGTAGCAAATTTTGAGGTTAATTTTCCTTTCTTTTTCTTTTCTTCTTTCTTTCTTTGGGAAAAGACGTTTCTTTTTCTTTGCATTTTTTCCATCTTTCTATTAAGTTATGCTTTTTTTCTTGTAAGAGTTTGTGATCTTTTTTACTCAACATGTATGTTGACTTTAATTCATCACAAATAAAAATTTCTATTAAATGTGAGAAAATCAGAGATTCCTCGACTACCTTAACATGCTAGAGCTTTTTTCCTTTCAGTTTAGCAAATGGTTAAAGTAAATTAAAAGACAAAAAGAAACAAACGATATAGCTAGCTAGGTTGACAATAAAAATTAAAAACTTCAAAAAAATTTATTTTACGTGACGTTTGAAAAAGAGAGTGGTGGTCAGCCCCTATTGAGACTTCAGAGTAATAAAGAATAATTAAAAACCATCAAGAAAGTTCATGTGACAAATTCTTATAATTAACACAAAATATGGCTTAAAATAAATATTTACCTAATTAGCAATGATCTGAGACAAATTAATGTTATGAATGAAATTACGCAATATTATAAGGCTATCATATATCATATACTTTTTAAAAAAAAATCTTGAATCTGCTTGAGGGTTACTGTATTTTTTTTTTCCTCAATGAAATATTAAACTAGTGGGGAGGAGTCTTGTTCAAGCTAATTACTGTAAATGTCAAAAGAAAGACGAATCATTTTTGTTCTTGACAAAAGCTTTATAGAGATGGAGAAAAAGCAAAAGAGTAGTCAAAAGATATTGGCAAAAGCCAATTAAAAAAAAATGAAGCTTTGGATTCCCTTTTGGTGTATGTAATAAAAATTGAGTTTTTTTTATCATACTATAATTAAGTTGCTCTCTGGAAAAAAATGGTACCAATTATATTGAGTCCACACGTGACAGGCTCGTAGAGAAACAACAAGAAATGAACAAAAAGAAAAATTACACGAGTTTCGCGACTAGTTGGAAAAGTAAAGTATCACATCTTAATAGTGTTATATACTATTACAAAACTACCTAGACAAAGAACTCTATCATATTTATTAAACTAGATACATAAATCGTGTTAGTACGGGTCCAATATTTATTACATTTTTGTTTTAATTTTTGTGATATAGATAGAATTCAAGGAATCAATTAAATTTTGATATAATTTTTTTTAGATATTTTAAATTGTTAATTATTGTAACTTATAGTTTTTTTTATGTATACATATCTTTCCTTTTCTCAATTTATGTGTCATCAATAAAATTTTAATTTTTTTTTATTATTTTGATTTATATTACTTTTTATGTCATTTTCAAACAATATATGTTACTCCCTTTGTCCCATATTTACTGGTATACTTAATCAACATGAAGAAGTGTGTCTTAATACTAATCTAATCTAATATTTGTTTTATTCTGTTACACCTTTATAGAGATTATTTGGTCCATGTCTTTAATCAACATAAGAATTTCTCAACCAAATGCTTACATAATTAGGATCTGTTACCTAGAGCAACTAATTTTGTTATATATTAAAAGTGGTAATCCTACTAATTCACTTTAATATATATGAACCAAGGTATATAAGGTATTAAATAAATGTAATTTAACCCCTCAATTATGTAAATTATTTAAATTTATCCATAACTTAAATAACCATAGTTATTGAATAGTCCGGAATATCCATTTAAAATTTATGAGAAGGATATTTTCGGGAAACAAGAGGACTAATTCTCAAAATGACCTAACATACAAAGAAGTACTTTAGCATGAGTTATACAAGTAACTTATTTACTATACTATCTTTTGAGCATAGCATATCGATTTTGAAAGAGCAGTCCAGTAAATTAAGGTATTTTGCATTACTATTCATCATGCATAAATTTCAGAGTTTGAGAAAACTTAACAGTTCTAAATGCATTATTTTATCAGTAAAGAGCAGTCCAGTAAGTTAAGGTATTTTGCATTACTATTCATCATGCATAAATTTCAGAGTTTGAGAGAACTTAATAGTTCTAAATGCATTATTTTATCAGTAAAGAGCATGACTATTTTTTTTTTAAAAGAAAACATTACCAGTTATGAGAAAACACTATCAGTTTGAGAAAGAAAAATAGATCAGTTTAAAGAAAATATATTGAGTCAAGACTCCAAGTAGCATATTTTTAATTTTCTCCTAAAGTGGGACATTTTTACAGTTTGAGCACGATGCATGTTTTGAGAGTAGTATTGAGCAACGATATGGGTACGAGTTTAGATAACTCTAACCCCATAAACTACGTAGCCAACGTAGGATAGGATTGTACCAGATGTACAACTCCTAACATGCCACTGAGATGACCCAGTTTATATAGATCCCCAACACTTCTTCCCTTACCCTGGCAAGGTATGGGATGACTCTGGCAACATGCGCAAAACATTGTATCATCATATGCTCATAGTGATGGTTGTCCGTTAGAGAAACTCCCCAAGCTAAATTACATATTATTTTCATATACAGACTGAGTTGCATTTAATTATGCATTAAACCAGATGTTTTACTTATATTGCATTAATTATGTTATTTATTTATATCCTAAGTTAAGTCTCTGAGTTGAGCATCCTATTTTGAGTTTCTTTTTGGCTATTTTACATATCGTACATTTCACGTACTAATGCCCTTTCACGCTGTATTATTTTATGATGCAGATTCAGGTATCCATATGATAACAACTATTTAATTAGTAAGACAACTTTCAACAGTAGTTGGTGAGACCTTTTTGCTTTTAGAGGACTCTAATTAGTCTATTTTATTTATTTTACATTTAGGTAGCCACGAGTCTTGTTGCGACACCTATCTTTAGTATAGTAGAGGCTTCATGGACAGAGTTAGTGAGTCAGTCTAGTCTTTTCATTCAGATATTTTAAGCATTATTATTATTTATATGAAGAGATATTTTCAGACTTTGTATAAAGCATGATTGAGATTCTTTGAGTTTTATTAAATATTTTAAAAGGTTAATCTTGTAAAGCTTTTGCATGCATGTTAAAGTTTCCAGTTGAGTAAGTCAGTCAGGCCAAGAGTTCGCTTGGGGACTAGTAATGGTTTCCGAGTGCCGACCACGTCCAGGGTGTAGACTTGGGACGTGACAATATATGTATGTATGTATAATTTTTGGATGTATAGATACATGAAATTGATAAATATGTTGTTTGGTCAGAAATTGACACGATATATTATGTGTATTAAAGTGTGTGATAAATATCTTATTATCAATAAAATTTGTATTATATATATTTTATAAATAGTTCTCTGTTAATATGAATTAAAATAGTATTATAAATATAATGTAAGTGTTTCTAAATAAAATTATTATTATTATTATTATAAATGTTAAATATTTTCTTAATATAATATATCTATAATCATGTAAGTTTCCCATTGAAAAAACTATTGTTTTAACATATATTAACAGCAATAATAATCTGTATTGTATTATTTCCTTTATATTATGAGTTATTATATCCTCTCTAAGTTTTATTTACATGTTCTAATCACTTCACCATATATAGAGTGAGTTTAACTTCTATATGTTATTAGTAGATCATTTAAAAATTACCTAAAAAATATCATAATGTTAGTATTAAAAGTTTTGATGAATTAATAAACTTTAGGAAGAGATCTGATCTCATCGTACAGTAAATGCCAGTTGTACTAATCTTTAACTGAAAGTTATATTATGTACTACAAATAATAAATTTGGATAGTGCTCGAGTTTTTGAGAAGTGGCAGACCTACTGGCTAATAATATTGTTCCAAGTTCTGTGATCCCAAAAAATGGTTATTCAACATCAAGTACTTTGATATATATTGCAAAAGGGAATGTGTAGAGATTATTTCTTTCAATATTCACAACTGAATGTCATTCAAGCTTTTAGTGATTGTTTAAAGCTTTTTTTAGTTGTATTTCTGCGTGTCTTAATGTAAACCAGATCCTCATCTATAAAGGAATCTGGTATTTCAATTGGAAGGGTTTTTGTGATTTGCTTTGTATCCGTAGCTTGAGGTAGCTAAGATGAAAATTGAAGTCTAAGCTAGTTTTTGTTGGATTAGTTTAGTGAGTTGCATTGTTGCAGCTTAGTTAAAGAGGGTTTCACTTTCTTGTATAGAAAAAAGAGATTTATTGATTAATCCTTAAGATTGGGTGTTGTACTCATTTGGCTCCTTGAAGTTATGGAACTTAAGTTTAAATTATATGGATCAGATTGTGGTTGTTTCTCCCTCGATCAAGGAGTTTTTCCACGTTAAAATTATTATGTTATTATTTACTATCTTTCTTAGTTTTTTATATAAGGGACTTGGTCCCATGTTAGAGTATACGTGTGCAAGCTTACAGGTGATATCAGAGCAGATTTTCTCTAAAAAGTTAACACCAAGAGAAGATCTTGTTGAAGAATGGTTGCTCCTATGAATCTGGAAGAAGGATAATCAACTACTAGACCCCCTTATTTCAATGGCCAATTCTATGGATGGTGAAATAATAGGATGTATATTTCATCATGGCTGAGGATAGTGAGCTTTGAACATCATTCTTGATGGACCTCATGTGTCAATGAATGAAGTCAAAGAAGGTGATATCACAAGACTTGTTCCTAAAACTCATGGGGAGTATAATGAAGTTGATAGATAGAAGGTTGAGAAGAACTACAGAGCTAAGAAAATGTTCATCTGTGGGTAAGGACTTGATGAGTACAATTGAATCTCAGCTTTTGAGATGAGTAAGGAGACTAGTATTGTTTGAGAACAGTTTATGAAGGTATTGCTCAAGTGAAGGAATCAAAGGTTGATATGCTGACAAATCAGTATGAGAACTTCACTATGAAGGAGGATAAATCTATTCAGGAAATGCATTCTAGGTTCACCTCAATTACTAATGAACTTAGATGTCTGGGAGAATCCATGAGACTGTCCAATGCTCAAATAGGAGTATAAGGATTATGGCAAGACTGGTGGAGACAAAAATAAAAGGAGGGACTAGGTCCCTAGAAAATTCAATAGAAGAGTTGATGTTGATCAAATTGTGAAGAAAGCTCGTGGTGTTTGGGGAAACTCCTCAAATGAATTTAAAGAACCTAAACATCTTGGTGATGCCTCTATGCTAACTATCAAAGATGATGAAGATGTTTACAACTCAATATTTGTCTTTATGGTAAAATCTAATGAAGAAGATGAGGGTGATGATGAGGTAACCCTTCAGGATCTTAAACAAAATTTTAATATCTATTCTCTTAAGAAGATGAGAAAATTAGTTGATGTGTTGGTTGATTCTCTTTGTGAATTAATCACTTAAAATGATTTTTGAACAACTCTCTAGACATTTTTCAAGATGAAAAATCCTTTTAGTGATGCAGTTATCTGAAATGGAAGAGAAATTGAATACACCGAGGTCTGAGAATATAATTCTTAAATACAAATTAATGAATGGTTTCACACCTTAGTTGAAAGGGAAAAATGAAACAGTAACTTACAACTTGAGTTAGAGGAGAAATTAAAAGTTGTTGAGTTAAAATTGAACTTAGACTTAGAAAGGAATAATATTTTAGAAAGGAACTTGGTCAAGGCTAAGAAAGAACTAAATAAATCTCTTAAATAGACTATTTCTTCAAAAATCTTAAGTAATCTCACCGATTAGGAGTTCAACAATGGAAAGGGCATGGATTATGTTAAGAAAAATCCTCCTTACAACCTTCACAATAAATATGCCACTGTGATTGTTGGAAGGACTTAACATGTTAAAAACTATACACACAAGTGGTTGGACAAGGGGATTCAATATAGCAAAGGAAGGGACTCAAAGACTGAAAGTCACACACCTCCAATATGCAAATGATACTCTCATTTTTTGTGATTTAGAAAAGGCCAACTAAAGATTAGAATAACAATTCTTGTTCTCTTTGAAACAATTTTTGGGTTTCACATTAAGTGGAGGAAAATCCATATTTTTCAAGTTAGTGAGGTGGAAGGAATGTTAAGTCTGATGGAAATCTTGGGAGGAAAAATAAGGCACCTGTCATCAACATATTTAGGGATGCCTCTGAGAGCCAAAAGCAAATCCAATGAGGTTTGGAATGGAGTGATAGAGAGATGTGAAAGGAGATTATCAAAATGAAAAGTACAATACTTGTCTAGAGGTGGAAGACTAGTTCTAATCAACTCAGTCTTAGATGTCTTTCCAACATATTTAATGTTGGTCTTCTCCTTCTCAGCTCAAATGAAAGGAAGATTGACATTTTTGAGGAGGAATTTTTTATTGAATGGAGAAAAGAAAAGCAAAGGTCACCACCTAGTCAATTGAAGATAGTTTTACTCTCAAAGAAGCAAGGTGGATTAGGCATCAGAAACTTGAGAAAACATAATAGAAGCCTAATGATAAAATGACTCTGTAGATTTATTTGAGAGGAGCCGGTCTTATGAGCTAGAGTAATTCAAGCCAAATATGAAACTCTGAACAACTGAAAAACTAAGGAGGTATCATCTGCTTGTGGGGTCAACCTATGGAGATCTATCAAAATTTTGTGGCTTAGATTCTTTGGAAAAACTGATTTCAATGTAAATAATGAAAGGATGATTTTATTCTGGGACGATAATTGGTTAGGTAATGGCAGTCTCAAATAATTTTTTTTAGATATTTATTTGTTGAATCAACAACAATAGGCTACTATACAGGAAGTTTGGGATACCAATGAATGAAACTTGACTTATAAAAGGATGATGAATGATCTGGAGATAGACACACTTGCTGAGTTTTATGAAACTAAACTATACAATATTTTGGAGGACTGAAAGAAAGAGAAGACACTCTTAGGTGGAT
Source organism: Solanum aculeatissimum (assembly GCA_038996855.1). Lineage (NCBI taxonomy): Eukaryota > Viridiplantae > Streptophyta > Magnoliopsida > Solanales > Solanaceae > Solanum > Solanum aculeatissimum. The sequence goes on from JBCEWC010004888.1 coordinate 10,542, forward strand.
TCATGATTGTAAAGGTAGCTTTACTGTCAGCTCTGCTTACAAGAGTCTGATCTATATAGAGAACAAACTTAGATTTTTACCTTGGAAGCTTATCTAAAAAGAAAAAGACCTTTATAAGGTTATAGTATTCAATTGACTGGTTGTAAAAGAGGCTACATTAACACAAAAGAATCTAATTAAGAGAGGGATACATATGTGTCCAAGATATTTTTTTTGTGAACAACAGACAGAGACAATCAACCATCTGTTTCTTCATTGCAGGGTGGTTAGACAATAGTAAAATTTATTCACCAGCTTCATGGGAATATTTTGGACCATGCCATGCAAAACTGATCTGGCTAAATAAAGTTGAAACTATGAAGGCAATGGATGTACAGACAAGAACAAATAAAAATTATTCCAGCAATAATATGGTGCACAATATGAAATGAGAGAAATTTGAGATATTTTTAGAACATTAGTTATCCTTTATATAGAGTGAAAATGAACTGTATTATCACTTTTTGTTATTGGTGCAGTTCTGAATATGTAAATGATTCTGTAGCTATAATAGATATTGTAGGCTCTCTGTAAAGTGAAATAGGAGGTAGTTTTTGTTTGATCTGTTTGAGGCTACATATATTGGTAGCTATATGATGTAAATTTAGGTTTTCATCCTTTAGTGCTGAAGATTTATCTACAAAACTGTTATCTTTGTAAAAAAATCAATCGTCCTATTTTTTTGGGTCACTTACTTCTTCACTCTAGTTTAACAAAACTTAGTGGACCTTCACTCTGGTTTCAAAAATATTTGAAGACTTCCTCAAGAGTACAATTTTTGTAGTAAATTTATTACTAAAATATTTTAATTATAATATTCTCCAAAAGACTGATTTATTCCTGTGAAATTATTCTTCTCCTGAGTGTCCTTTCCCTTTGATTAGTAGTCTAAATGTCATATAATAATTGTGAAAGCCTAAGCATCTAATTGTTCCTGAATCTAGCTCCTTATAGATTTGATCTACAGAAGAAGAAGATGCTTTCTTTTTTCTGGTGAACTATTGAATGGACATTCCTATTATTGACTTCTTTACCAATTTAAAGAGTGCACTTCTTCCTTTTTTATTTTAAAATTTCATTACCATTTCTGGAACTATTTAAAGTAATGATGTAATAAGAATAAAAGGTGTATTTTCTGCACATCTGACATCTTATTCATAAGGAGGTAACAATTAATTTAATGGGCGATAAATGCGAGAATAGTCTCTTCGTGAGCTCAATCTTCTTTGTTGTTTTGACTTGATGGTGGGAGAATAGGCACCAAGTAACATGAGATTAATGCAACTTTATTATTTGATTTTCTTAATGAGACATATCTACTAATAACCCCAAAAAGAACAAAGAGGATCAAAATGCTAGAACGGTTGTTTATTTTGCAAAATTAAGTATATATACAATATGAGCTAGAGATCATTTAATTATTTTTTTTCTGATTCTCACATTATAACAATGCAAATAAAGATTCCCATATTATTGTTGCATCATCATTTTGATGCCAAAAAAATTAGAAGTTACAACTTAGGCCATAAATACATTAAATTTGTCTCTCTAGGGTCTAATTTAAAAATAGATCATCATAACTTGAGAAATTACATTATTTTCATCATCTGAACTTACTTTTTACATGTGATAGTTGAGGTTAAAATTTCATAAAATTCTACTATTCCTTTATTAGGTGTTAGTGTTGTTCACCAATGTGAGTTTCCTTTTTATCCATTGAGCATATTCCTTGCAATGGGATGGTTCTTTTCCATACTTTTGGTTGCTGACTTGCAGTTATGGAGTTTTTTTATTTGATTGTCATGTAATTTATTAATTCTTTTACTAGGTAGATGGCTGTCCAATACAATAAGAGTTGATTTTACCCAGCATGTTATTATTAGTGTTATTGGAGAAGTATGTGACTCACATATTTTTGAGTGTGTCACTGAAACTACTGTTGCATCTCTTTTCCTCATTTCTATCATTCTAGCACATTACAGCTTGATGGGTCATTATATACATGAAAATTTTTAGAGCATGGGAATGAACTTTTTCTCTCCTTGTTTATTCTCCAGGGTTAGAATTTCTAAAAACTTGAGCAAGAAGTAACACAATGAACTCAATAGTAAAGAAAAAAAAGAATAATCATTTAGTTTTGGTCTAAGATATCTTCAGAGACCTTAGACTGATCATAACATATGGGTTATGCAATAAGATGGATCCTTTTTTTGGTTGCGCGTGCAAGGGGAAGATGAGAGAGTAAAATGTTGACACGTCTTGTATGTTTAATAATTGAGCAGGAGCTTACTTCTAGCGAGAAACAACTAAAATTAAACTTGTCTTTTGGTTATCAACAAAACTAGAAACAACTAATGATCCTTCTTTACTTTGTTGCAATCTTAATATATTGATAAATTAATGGGTGAATTTTTAGCTATCGTTGGCTTAGTGGATTAAGTATGTGTGGAGAGTGTGCAGTCAGTTAATCTTAGGAGGTTTCTTTTAATAGTTGAAACTTGAAGGTGAATATTCAAATTATTTTAGAATTGACAAATGAAGGTGATTTCTTACTTGATGGTGAAACATTTTTGACCTTTTAAATTTTCTCATCACCATTTCTCGGCAGGCGGTTAGGTGCTCTCCAATTATTTGTATAAATCAAAAGGCCTTTGAGCACAATATAATATTATTGTAACTTCAATTTGGAAAAACTGCATCTGGCTTACCTTTAATTAGTACTCTTTCGACCATTCAATTACTTTTTTATTTTAATTGTAATTCTTCCACAAACAATATTAATGCAAGGGTATATTTGCATTTCCTACAGGACATCATTACAAAAATAATATCGTTTTCGCAATAAAGACCTAGGTCAATATGTATTTTGTCGACAAATAGTGTCATCTCCACTGTAATCCTCTGTCAGCCATCATCTTTTGGTGGCACTATTACATATGAGATCTAAAAACTAACAATAAATTTTAAAAAATATAATTTCTCAAGCTGATAACAGTAAGTAGCTATCTTCTAACTGGAAAGCATAAATGTATATAGCTTAGGCTGATCTACAGGAAGTTGTTATCATTTCTTCAGTGCAACAGTGAAATTGAATTGTTTGTGAATGGTTAAAAAAATAAAGTTACTAGTGTTTCAATATTTGTTTAGTAATAACTTCACATGGATGTATGAGTAATCCTGAAATAACTTTGAGACTTGATTTTCAATGTCCTTAATATCCAATTGAAACATATTTAACACATAAATTAAGAAATTTTGAGGCCTAGACTTTTAAATTATTTTCTTGATTCCTATGTATAAATGTTGTTATTCACTAGATTTTATTTTTTTTTATTTGAAATTTAAATTGCAATAGTGAAGAAATTAGATGTTTTTTTCAATTCTTACCTTTTCTAGTTTGGAGGAAAAATAGGGGAGGAGAGTTACACAATGGAGAACCGAAATCTCACCAACAAGAACATAAATTTTGATATTTTTTTTAAATGAAGAAATAGAATCAGTCTAGTTGTGTGACCATTTTTTTTCTTTAATTCCTTTTTTTCCTTCATTTTTCTTTTAGAGGAAAGCAAAAATAAGTGTAAAATTAAATAAATGTAAATCGAGTGTTTAGATGAAGATTCTCTTTTTTATATCTATCTATCTATATCTATATATTCTATATATTAAAAGTAGAAAAGTTCTTAGAAATGTTGATTAAACTTATTATTCTTCATTAAAACATTCTACAATAGACAAAATTATCATTATATTATTTTTAAATAATTATTATTTAATTATTATCTTGTAATAAAAATTATTATACAATTTTTTTTTGGATATATTTGAAATTGTCCTAGTAATATTACAAGTATGCTTATTCTTACTAAATGACTTTCAATTTTCTTCCACTACAACTTTTAAGTTTTGTATTACGATAATTCCTTTTGTTATTGTTAATTTGTTATTAGCACTTTTGTTATATTATTATGTCCATACATAATATAATTTTTTATACATTACTATTTGAATTGTGTTTTCATGTATCAATACCAATATAATTTTGACTTTTGATTACAATGAAAAAAATTATTTATCGCATTTAATTTTTCTCTATAATTATTAATATAAAAGTGAGTTATCATATTCCTCTTCAAGTACAATTTTTATCTTAAAAGTTATATATTATTTTTAATTTTTTTATTTAATACCATAATGTATACATTATAATTTGTTCATCTTATATAAATTATATTATTAATCAACACAATAATATATGCAAAGCACATTCTTAACTAGTAGAAGTTAAATAAATTTGATATGTATTTTGTAATTGTCTGAGAAATGAAATACTAGCTCATTAATAGATTATTATTAGTATTTTTTTTTCATTTTGATTTTGATAAATATAATTTCTTCAAAGCTACGTAATCATTAATAATTTGCTCTATCCATGTCCCACTTCTATAAGTTCGACAATGCATTTCATCTGATTTCTTTTGCTTATTTAATGGAGTGACAAATTAGTCTATTTTTTCTTTTACTTTAAAAATTGTCAATGGAGATTGATCTTCATATGTCATAGCGATAGGGCACTGCAAGGATTCACCCTTCAAAAACTTTTTGAGATAGTTGATCAATTCTTCTTTAGTATGGTGAAATCGAACCACGAAAATTGACGATATTATATTTATTTATTTGTTAATTTTTTACCGCACATAGCAAAACTATAACAAGAAATATGATAATACGATCAGCACCAAAATTCAGTATCTCAAGACACTCATGCAAATCTGCATCATTTACGAACATCACTCATTCCTCCTCCTCATCAAGATACTTGAGTCGGAATGTTCCAGTCTGCAGTTTAAACCTCTTAGCAACATCCTCATAGAATTGGAAGCACCATGCTGAAAGATCAAACTTAAATCTGATGGTATCTTCTTTGTAAGTAGCTTTTACAGTAAATATTGATCCACTATCACCATAGTTTACCTCAACTTTAGAATGTTTCTCTGCATAACTGCAAGAGCTTGATAAACTGTCATTCATCATCGAATCAAACTCATTGAACGAGTCAATCATGGCTAAAGAACTGACTTGGTTATGTTCAATCACCCCACCATCACCATCCATTTCATTATCTCCTTTCATCATACTATCAACATCACTCCCAACAACCATGGAATATGAGTACCGATAAGTGAAATGACAATAAAAAATATCCAAGTTATCCAACCCCTACCTTCTGCATCCTTCTTTTGTAAGAAAATATCCCAATGAAGCATTTCCTAAAACAGTCAATGGCCTCGCATTCAGATATGCATGTCCGGATGACCCTGCATCTAATGTTGCCAACTTAGATTCATAACAAAATCTAGACACTTCAATACTGGATTTATTTTCTCCCTTAAAAGAGGAAACATTGATATGATTAGATTGGTTGAGTTGGTTCCCATTAGCATAAGAGTCCTTTTCTATTTTCATCATAGAATTATCCTTATCATTGCCTGAAGTTTAGGGTACAGACACAACATCCTAAAAAGGAGAAGTAAAAGTTTTGACAAAGACATTTTTGAACGGAAAAATATATTTTTCTGTATATTAAAATCTTAAATGGTAGAGGCAACTAGAACTAGACCTCCAGTGATTGGATCGAACTTCAATTCTTATTCTACCCCTTGAACAAATTCAAGTACTATTTATATCTTTTTCAAAGATCGATTGACTTTGTTTATCTTCCATGATGGCCACCTAGATATTTCATGTTGTCGACATATCCTTTTTAAGGTAGTTGGAAACACTGCGAAATACACAAAAATTTATTTAAAAGATCACCTTCTGAAAGGGTCCATTACTTCAAAAAAAAGTCAATATATTTTTTACTTTCCATTCCCCTTCTCATCCTAAGAAAAAAAATAATGTCTCTGCATACTCTTAAAAATATCACAAAGAACAAATACTTCACATCAACTATTTTTACTTACCAATAGAGATATTATTGACATAATAATATTGCAATAAGAAAATGTTGAGGAAAGAGTATAATGTATGTAAAAAATTAAGGAAATCAATCATAGCTTTTGACTCTTAAAATAAATTATGTAGCTCCGATCCATCAAAAACTAAGCAATGATGTAGGATTGAGTTTAAGATTTTAATTACATTTTTCTATGTCTCTTCAAAACTCTAGCATTTCTTACTCTTTCATATAACTCAATATACCACCTCTGAAAGAACATTTGGATAAATACAACTTGTGTCGCGGTAGTGTGAAATTTTTATATTACATGGCATAAATTCTAAATTGTTCAAATTCCTTACATGGCATGAATCCTAAATTGCTCAAATTCCTCATTTTCAGTCCCGCACTGGTGTCAACACAACATTGGTGTGGAGGTGGGGGTCGGACTTATACTTGATTTACTCATCAAATTTTGAGTACTTCGATCAAAATTCATAGAGAAATTTTAAACAAATTGAATGATTTCTGTAATCAAAACAAAAGTTAGGGTGAAATTGAAGAAAATGAAATTCCTTGTATATTGAATTTTCTATGTCACTATTTTTTTCTTTTATCCCCTACCAAAATTCTACTGATAGTCAATATTTTCTCCTTGATCTTTCACATAATATCTCATAATCTAGGTTTTATAACTCTACTCTTATATATATATAAATTATTTTTAATTGAATCCCCGCACTTGTATTCAAACCTGGATTCATATTTTCAAATCTCAAAATTTAGATCATGAAGGATCCAACCTATATATCTGCACTTGTATTGAGCACCTACAACTGAGTCTGAGAAACTTAACATACATAAATGGATATCCAAAACCACTTCTACTTATCGATATTGAGGATTCAATTTTTGTTTTACCTTCCTTTTCTTTTCCCTTTGCATTATGCAAAACTTTACTTAAATTGAGCAGTCACATAAAATCTCATACTATATATGATAACCATCCAAAATACCATATCCTACTTATAAGAGAAGGTAATGGATGCGGAAGAGTCCCAAATTCAAGTTTGAAGGAAAACGGAGAGTAAGATATTCAATAGTATTCACTGTGTTTACACTTTCATTCTTTTTTTTCAAAATATTTTTTTTTTGTAATAGGAAAGGGAAGACTCTATTTACCCTTATAATCTCTCATTTGGACTAAAGACAAAATCTTGGTAAAATTAAATGTGAAGTTTTTCTCAAATGAGTGTTAAATCAGAAAATTAACACCGGATAGAAGAAGTTATTGTCAACAACTAATAAAGTAATCATATCACGATTATCAAAGACACACTTGAACCCTGAAGTGATGCTCAAAACAGTAAGTGTTTTCTCTTTCTTATTGCACACTTCAGTGTCATCATCAAGGCTTTAACACAAACATCTCCTTGCTTTTGCAAAAGAGGCAACATTAAACAGTTGATATTTTATTTTATCATTAAAAAATTAAATTTCATTGTTCATATATTTCTATTCATGCTTTTAGTTATTAGTCTTGGAATAAACATATAAATTTATATTTGTGCTACTTAAAGGTCACACTTTATTTGCACTTAAATCCCTAAAAAATCTTAGCGATTTTAACTCTTTTCACTTTTGATAACATTGAATGATCAATAGGTATTCAGTAGCAAATTAGTGAAATCATCTATTTGATGTATATGTACTTACCACCAATGCTTTTTGCAGCATCCTTTAAGCTTCCAGAAAAGTATTGCTGAAGAACACTTAAGCTGACATATTTTTCTGTTGTACTTCATTTTTTCTCAATCTATCTTCTTGTTCCAATCGTTGTTTACAAAATATGTCGCAACAAAACTTTAGTATAGATACATTTACAAAATAAATCATTAGCTGACGAAACATAAGTTGCTCAGAAAAAAATGAACAAGTGTAAAAGAAAGAGTATGCTCAATGTATGAATGAGAACTATATTAAATGTCCTCATCTAAATCACATTATACGAAAGTTATTTGCAATTAAATACTTAACTGAAACAATCTAGTTGGATGTAAATTAGATAAAATAATGCTTGTTTGATATTTAAGTGAGATACTTGTTCATGAGAATCATCTGCATACATTCCAGCATTCTTTGAATCACAGACACGTAGAGGAGAACCATTTAAAAATTTTGAATTGTTGTCCAATGAATATTGAGAGTTCTTCCTAGATAATGCAATTGGTGGTATATTTGAAATAAATTCATCCTTAACTCAAAATTAGCACCTTGTCCAATAAATTCTACATTTGCTACTGTTCTCAAACTTTTGCAAATTCTTTGCATGACAGTTGAAAGGTTAATCAAGAGAAGTTGTTGCTTAGTACTTCCCTTCATACTTACAAGAAGAAGGAACTCCAATATGTTATCATCATTTTCAGTGAATGTACTACATAATCTGATAGCCACAACAGTATTTGGACCAAATTTTCATGCATGATAAGCAAGTGGGTACTCACTTATATGTAGGGATGTGCAAAAATCAAACTAACTGATAAATTGAACTGATAAGAATGTTATTGGTTTATTGTTATTAAATTATTAGGTTATCGGATTTTTATGATTTTGAAAAAAATTATTGGGTTATCGGTTTGATATCGATTTTTACTATTGGGTTATTGGGTAAACCGATAACCCAATAAGATTATAATAATTTACTATTTTACCCCTTTATAAATATTAAATATTATTAATTTAATAGTAATAAGACACTATAGTAGTACTTTACCTATTTTAATATTTACTGAACTTAAGTGGTTAGTTACCTACTTTAGTATTTAGTCTTTAGTGTTTACTCTTTCGTACTTCATCTATTTTTATTAATGCAAATTCTCATTATCATCCTTATTGGGTAAATAAAAAATTGAATCGTTAAGGACTTAAAAATGATAAATCAAAAATTGATAAAAAATATTTTATTGATTTAACATATTTAAAAATCAAAAATCAAACCAAATCGACTGATGCATACCCTACTTATATGATACTCATTCACATTAGGATAGAAGAAGAGATAATTGAATTGAAGAGCTTTCCCAACAATATCTTCACCTTCCTCGAGAAAATATTTCATATATGCATATACAAATCCTTGCATTTTCTTGTCACTCGCATGACAAGTTGTATCCTCACCACCTAACACACATTTATCAAATAAACTTGCATTACATCCTCTAGCACACACTCTTATGGATTCATTTCCTTCTCTTTCAGCGACACTACAGGAAATACATGTCAGAGCAAAAGGCAGCTTATGTGCATGGCAAGTTACTCGCAGTACATCTGTTATCATAGCTAAAGTATCTCTTTAGTTATTTAATAAATTTTGCATGGTAAGAAGACATAAATTGTAACTAGAAACAAGAAATTAGAAGGTCAGATTACTGATCTAAAATAGAAAAAGAATCAAGAAGAACATGACACAAGAAAATAAAGAACATGATCCATGTGTAAATTCATCCATGTACAATTAATATTTTGAGTATTCCTAATTATAAAGTCGAGGCAACATAATACTCCTTAAATTCACAGCATACAGATGAGTAGAAGCTACAAATTAAATCATCTTTTATCAAAGAATGTAACAAAACATATCTGTGTACAAAAGGATCCAACAAATGCAATAAAATTCAGAGTGACAAGAAAAGTGCATATTATGAAATCATATTACATCATTTATCTTAATTTTATAACTTCAGTCTTTTAAATACTGGTGTACTTATGTAAAAACTTACTACATATTGTGAGTCAACATGCTCTAACTCATTGTTAGCATAAACTTTTGATAAACAAGAAATATAAAGGAAAGATCTAATAGTTGAAATAAGAATCTATATTATCATAAAACAATCAAATAAGTTTTTCTTAAAGTTGCGTCATTTGGATGCACACATCATTTTCCTTTGTTAGAGGCTTGTGGCCACTGGGCAATATGAAAGGGTAGTAAGAGAGTGTGTGTGTGAGTGTGTGTTTGTGGGGGATAAATAAAAGTGAATCATATTTGTCATGACATACAAAAGAGTTAGTGACAAGAAGGTTGGTATTATCACTTTATTTATGAGTGATGAGCAAGTTATGACTCTACAAGTTCAAATAGAACTCAATTCTTAAGGAATAACTGTTAACTAAAATTCAACAAGAAACAATATCTCATGTTGTATCAAAATATCTTGAACAACTTATAACTAGAATAGTTTTTATTCTTTCTAAATCAAGTATCAAGATGGAAGAGCTAGATTACTAAACTATGACCATTATCTCCACCCTTTTTAAAAAACAAACAAACATGCACATCATGAATAGTAAAGCAACAAAAAGTTATTGTGTTGGTGTAATCAATCACAATTGAAGTTTCAATAATAAATATCCATTGTAAGAGAGTGATTTTTGATGTGATTGTATATTACATGTCCACAAAGTCCATCTACGTTAGTCATTGGACAAGCTATTTTATATATTTGGTTTACAATTTTTGTTTTAAGATGAGAGTTGAGATGTGTATACTCCTCCTAAAGATGTTATATTTCTAAGACTAAAGAGACAAACATGATGAAGTTAAAATAGTATTATATTTTTGGAGAATGTCTTCTTCTTTTAGAAAAAAAGTGAGTGTACGGAAAGGAAATTACAAGGTGCGAAATCAAACCATCATCACCAAGATGTAAATTCAAGTAGCCAACTAACTAACTGAGATATTAAGAAACTAATGAGTCTACATATTATTTTGTGTTACAGATTTTATAGGACCTCTCTTAACTTTCCCGACAAAATATTGTTGTCACTGATGTCTAATTCGAAGGAAGAGAGACAACAAGTCAAACTAGAATTATTCTATTATGATATAAGAGTAATTATTATATAAATTAATTATATATGCAATCAAAATTAATTTTTCTTTTTAAAATTTAATAAACACATATATGAGTATTTGTATGGTATGTCATCCTTCTATAAATTATCCTATTCTATTTTTTTTAATTAAATTTTGAGCACAGGGCTCATTGTATTTCATAAAAATAAGACCAATACCAATTCTAAATTTGCAAGACTAAGTAACTTGGCCCATCTAAGAAATAAAATAAAGACCTAATCCCCTACTTCATTAACTAAATAAGTACACTTCCTATATTCTAGACTCTTTATTTGTCCATTCATTGATACTTCTTCAAGACTCTTCAATGCTCTCAACAATATCAAAATTGTTAACCTTCATACTTCTTATTTTGACTGGCTTCCGATCTCCAATCGACATCCCTCATCCTATGTGCAAATCCTCCTACAAAGGTATGCCCTTCATCCTCTTTTCTTTCTTTACTAATCTATTTCCATCCTCAACAATTTTCTTGACTTCAGGTGGTAGATTTATGGTACTCCAAGTCTTCTCTAATCAAGGGTCTAATTTAGGTATTTTCATTAGTATCAGATATTTTTGAGCTTGAATCCAACTTTTTATTGACAAAACTCACTCCTCTTTTGTCCTTCACAGTGGGATTGCAGTGGCATAGCATCTGATACGATCGATCCATCTCCATCCTATTATGCTCTTATTGGTGCTTTCATTTGCAAAATCTACACACGTTGTTTTTGTTGAAGCCTCCTATTTTGTATTTTTTGGCATAACACTCTACTAACTGTAAATTGATCTGGCCACTTCTTTTGGAATATAATGTTGTAAATCTCCCTCATCTGTAATTATGTTATAGCAGTTGCATGTGTATCTGCATCAACCTACCCAACTCTGACCCTGATAGAGTAGATATAAATCCTATGGATATCTTATGTAGTATTTAACCTATTTATTAAATTAGATTTATGATTATTCATCCTGGATTACTGATCTTGTTGCTTGAAATCTCTTATCTTCCTAATTTTTATGCCTTATGTGTGAATTTACATTTTATCCATGTTAAGTATTCTCTTGTATTGTACTGGCAATTGATTGAAATGATTGTATGTTTTCCTCACATCCTCATAAAAGGCACTATTAGCCAGCATATATGCTAGTTGGTTCCCCTTCCTGAACACATGATTCACTTTCATCTGTAACCTCCATAATCTCTAGCTCTCATCATTATATCACTTATTTCTCATGGTATTTTTCACTCACCCTTTAATATGCAATATATTGCAGTCAAATCTGTTTCTAGAACCACCTGAGTAATCCTAGCTGTGTAACAATATCTTAGGCCATTCAATATTGCAATTGTCTCTGCCCTAACATTAAAAGTCAGTCCAATTCTTTGTACTTCAGCAAATACGAGATCCTCTTTATAATCCCTAATACAAAAAGTAGAACTACATTCTCCTTGATTTCTTTTAGAGATTCTATCGCAATTACATTTTAATTTTCCAACATCCAGCATGGTCCAACATATAATTTTGACATATAATCTGAGCTTCTATTGCTGAAAGAATAATACAATCTCCTCCTATTGCTTAGGCCATTGTATTCATGGGTATGTAGCTTTAATGAACTAATTAATAATATTTTGACAATGTTGAATCAGCTTCACTAAATCCACATCCTTGTCATTCCTTCTTGCATTCCTTCTTTTTCATAGCTCTCACATAATAACTACAAGCACAATACTGTAAATCTTTCTTAGCTTTAATGGTCTTGTAGTTTTCGACCAATTTATAACCATTTGTTAAAAATGTACTCATGTTATCTTGAAACCTGCACAATTAACAAACATCCTCTATATCTTTTGGACAATCGAGGATGTTAGAAATAAATGCTCCATGTTTTCCTGATGGTAATCCTCATAACAGAAATATCTTGAAACTATATTTATCCTTATTCTTGCTAAATTATCATCTATAACTATCCTTCTCTTCCACAACCTCCATAGAAAAAATCATATCTTATAAGGTAATCTCTTGACCCATATATTACTGAGTCATCCTCTCTCTTCCCTCTTTCTTCTCACTATGTGGTAGGCAGACTTAACTGTGAATTCACCCTTGATATTTATCATCCACCATGGTATATCTATCTCCTCATTAGCAACTAGTTTGAAATATTCAACTACGTGAGAGACTATCTCTTCAGATAACACTGATTTCAGTTTTTCAATCCTCCATTCATTTTCATCAATAAACTGCTTAACATCTAGGTCTGACCTTTCTAGACTCCCATCTTCAATGAAATATAAAGTAACTTGCTACTTTCAATTAACATATAAAAAACTGCAATTGTTAACCCTTATTTGCCACCATATAAAATGTTTTGTCTCCTCTCTCATCTCCAACATCTTCTTCCAAACATGTGATCCCCCTATTCCTTTGGCAATGACTGGATATTTTTTTACAATATTTATTTCACATAAATAATCCCCACAAAGAGTTTGAGCCTACTCTAAAGTTTCACCATAATTTTGCAAACATGGCTTTAAGCATATCAAACAAGAATCTAAATTCAACTTCACCTTTTTTTATAAGATAACACATCTCTTCCCATGCCACCTAGTATTTTCCTTTAACTACACTGGTGCTTTCCCAAAAAAATCTAGCCATCAGTTGATGAATTCTATTAATAACTCCCTTAGGTAGACTCATTTTGAAGATAATAAATATATAAGCATAGATTGCAGCACATGGGCAATTAGTATATATCTTTCACTAAAAGATAATATCTTATTTTTTCATCCTATGATTCAATTACTCACTTTAGCAATTATATCCTCAAAATATGCAATCTTTTTTCTCCCATAGAGCACTGGACACCCAAATATGTGAAGGGTAACTTACCTTGGTTAATTCTTGTCCCCCTCTTCAACTTTTGAGCTACTATAATGGGTATTTTTTCATGCAAATAGAAGAAATACTTGTTCCTATTAATCATCAGGCTAGACATTTGCTTATACCTTTCAAAAACTTTCATCATCATGTGCACTGACTTCTTATCCCTCGAATAGAACAGAATGGTATCATCTGCATAGGACAATGATTAATATCTGGGATTTATTTTGGCATACCAAATTCTTTATACTTCAGTTGCTCATGTAGTTTATTAAGTCCCCTAGTTAATACTTTTGCATCAATTATAAACAAGGTAGGACACAGAGGATCTCCTTGCTTTAACCCTCTAGAAGATTGGAAGAATCTGTATGACTGTCCATTAACCAGGATAGAATACCAATTATTTGAGATCAATCTTCAAATAATATCAATCATTGTCTCAAAAAAATCAAATTTCCTCATTACTTTTGCTAGGAAACTCCAAGAGGCTCGATCATAAGCTTTAGCCAAATGTAATTTAACGATCACATTATGCCACTTATTTTTCAATTTAATATCTCTAATAATTTCTTGTATCAATAACACATTTTTAGTGATGCTCCTTCCTTTGACAAAGGATATCTGATTTGAGAAAATTATCTTGGGGACCTCTGGCCACTCTTCCATGAATCACCCTTGAAAAAATTTTATTTATAAAATTACTCAGGCTAATTGGCCTTAGATTAGTTAACTCCTTTATGTTCTCCTTCTTAGGGATTAATATAGGAATAGTATGTATCACACATCTCGGCAGCCTATGTCCACAGAAAAAAATGCTCTAACAATGTTTATAATATCATCACCAATGATCTCCCAACAATGCTGAAAGAACATGTCTGTAAACCCATCTAAACCACATGCACTATCATCATTCTGATCAATGACCACAACCTTAAGCTCCTCTAGTGTAGGTAATTGATCCATTATATCATTATTTTAATGAGTGATACATCTAAGAATATTTTCCAACACCGAAGGCCACTCTTCACCCTTTCTTCAGACAGTCGTTCTTTGAAACTTAACAGCAACCTCTCCAATTTGATCCTTCGATATCAAAGATACACTTGTTCTGTCTTGTATTTCACCAATATTTAATTTCTTTCTCTTACCTCTTAACACAAAATGGAAGAATTTTATATTCCTGTCTTCATCATTAAACCACCTTAATCCTGACTTTTATCTCCAATCTTCCTCTTCAATAGCCCAATATTTTTTAACTTAGCTTCAACTTTTTTAATATCACCTCTATTTTCCTAAGATTGATTGATTTCAAATTGACTTTCTTTTAATCTAACTACATTTTTCAGCATAGCCAGTTTCTCAAAAATATTTTTACAGGCATTCTTGCTCCAATCTCCTAATGCCTTCTTAATCTTCTTCAATTTCGCATGAAATTCTATAAAAGGATTACCCACAAAGTCTATTTTCCAGTCTTCCTTAACAACCTCCAAAAATTGAGGATGTTTGACCCAAAATTCAAAAATATAAAAGGTTCTTTAGCATTTTCCTCATCTGTCTTGCATTGAACAGACAACGAGGCATGATGTGACCCTTGTCGAATCAAATGACAAACTTTAGATCTTGGAAGGATATTTAAGAATTTTTAATTTACCAACACCCTGTCAAGCTTCTTAAAAATACGTTCCTCTTCAATTCTTTTATTCCACCAAGTAAATTTACTTCCCTAATACTGCAATTCTATCAAGGCGCAATTGTTGATGCAGTGCATAAAATCACTAGCTTCAGTATGCGTAAAAGGGAGGGGGGGGGGGGGGGGGGGGGGGGGGGGGGGGGGGGGGGGGGGGGGGGGGGGGGGGGGGGGGGGAGGGGGGGG
>JBCEWC010004889.1:0-26176 GCA_038996855.1 Solanum aculeatissimum
TATATATATGTAACTTTCAAAGCGGTGGTCAAAAGCCACACACCAACTTCTTCAACTTCGAAAGTAGAGGGTCAAAGCCCCACTCCAATTTCTTGTTCCTTCTCTATGGTTGCTATCGGTACCACTCGGACTATGGTAGGGGTTGAAAGCCCCATCAATTATCCATAGTATGCTTCATACCAAACAAATTCAATTATTTAGCCACTTCTCAACTGATTTATTCCAGCAGAGGGTCCTCCTCTGATGACCCTACTTATTTTAAAAATGATATAGTTTACCCACTTATTCAAATTGAGCCCGAATTCTGATATTGCAATTCGTAAGAGGTAGCTAAAATGATACTTATCTCTTCTGCAAATTTCATCTCAAAAACTCCAGAATATACTCAAAGATTTTGTGAGTTTATACTTACAAATACCCGATCTTGCTTGTTCAAACCTCACGAGGACAAACAAACACAAAGTTATGTTACCCATACCACAGTCTGGATAAACAAAATAATCTCACCCAAAGAATGGGGCATGCATCTAGCCAAATACTAAAAACTCCCTCAACGTTTTGAACCATAAAATTATAATTCTTTTGACTATCAAATTGCATAGATGAATGCTTTCACCTTCCAAAATGACACTAACAAACATTCATGGTTGCTCTTATGGGGAAAACAATTAAGTTCTGAATTTCCCCAATGGTTTCTGCACTAATGGTGGCTTATCTACGATCACAAAGTTGAAATTCTTCCACCCCTAGTTCAGGAAGGATACGAGTATTTCTGCCTAAGGTTCTTCAACCAACACCAAATTTCATTGATCTTATAATTTTCTCACAAGTTTCATATCCCATGAATATACTCACAAAAGTTTTTATTTCACAAACTAGAAGGACAAAAGGGCCTCATATTGCTAGCTCTCCAAGGCCACCACCAAGTGGTACAAAAGTTGAAATCCATTAGAAGCCTACGTTCCAGAGGTGGAGAAGTGGTTCCTATAGAACCCAGGACATCTGATCCTAAAAGATGCCACCTACATACAATTTTTGCAACAAAAATCAACTGCAGCTGCACAGTTGGCTAGCTCAAGTAACAATGAGATTTTATTTATCAGATGAAAAAAATCCTTTACCAAATTAAAGCTGAACTCCCCGATAGTAAATCACAGTCATAAAAAAATTAGAGTACGAAGACAAAGAAGATATCATCCTCAAGTTTCATCTACAATGACATCATGATGATATCACCAAAGATAAAGTCATCCATGACAAAAGAAGTCAATTATTGATTGAAGATCTTGTAACACTATTATAGCACTACTGTAGCACTTTTACTATAGTAAAATTTTGGCTATAAATAGAGCCACCCTCTCCATTTTTAGCATCACATTTTTTCTTTCACTTTCAAGAAGATCTCTCTCAAGAACACTTGGTTAGCGTTTGCTCCCTCTTTTATACTTACAAAGTTTATTTGATTATAATATCAAATTTAAATTTTTAAAAGCTTTCTCTTTACTTTACTAATTTTTCTTAGTACTTATCTCTCTTATCTTTGCTTTTGTCAAATATGATTGATATTGCCACCTACCTTTAATTATTTAATTAGATTGTATTACATGGTCGACTCTGCTGCCTAACTTGTTGCATTGCATTTATATTTTCATTCTCAGTTTTATTCACATTTAAACATCATACTTTTGCTTCCTATCCTTCTTCCCCGTACTCTACCCCTGTGATTTTTGGATGTTTGCTTTCGGGTACTTGGTATCAGAGCTAATGTAGGCCTTGTACCTTTCTTGTTCTCTGTCTTAGAGACAAGTTTTTAGATTTCAACAACTTTCTCCTAGGAATGGTGGAAACTAGCTTTTGTAATAGTTCAATATATTTTGACTATTTCCCAAATTTTTAATGAGCTCGAAGGTCATTTTTGGAATTTTTGACTTAATTATTATTTTTTCCTTTTTAAAAGTTGCCTTGAGTCATTTTTGGGTGAGTCAAAAAGTTGGATTTTGAAAATCTTGTAAAAAGTTGGGACTTTGCAAAAGAAAGAGTTTTCAAAGGCTTAAAGTTGAAAATTTTGAATTGAGGTCATTTTGAGTTTCTAGTATCGAAATTTGATTTTGTCAATTCCATCAGTTCCGGAATGCCGAATCTCATCTAAAAGAACTTGCAGAACTGAATTCAGAGTTTAAACGGAGATTTTAGGCCCAAAGTTGCAATTCTAGTTCATTTTGGATTATAGGTTTGACTTTGGTCAACATTTGGAGTTCGGGAGCTCGTATCAAAATTTCGTCAGTTTTAGTGGTTCCAAGTGGTAAAACTAACACTAGAAATGACTTCATTGTAATTTTTAGAGCTTCCGTAAATATTCTGAGTGGTTGAGTCCAAAACTAATTTAAATGATCTTTCTCGGGTTCAAGACCACAGGGGTTCCAGATTCGAACTCTGACGATTCCATTGAGCTCGAATCATAATTTTTAGTAGGGTTTCATGTTTGATTTGTGTTCACAGGGTTCCAAATAAATTCGTGAGGGTCTTGTTCCTAATTTGCTTTAGCTGTGTTTTGCTAGTGTTGACTAGTTCTGGTTCATATATCCCTAACACTCTGCGTTCGCGCCTCCTTCTCTACTTTCACGGAGGTCAGTGTGATTAGACCTCTGCATTCACGGAAGGTAGGTCCACATTCGTGGATTTGTGATAGTTTAGCCTCCGGGTTCACGGAGTGTTAAGCACTTGGACCTCCGCGTTCACGGAGCATAGCGTGGGCCTGAACAGTTTCAGTTTTAAAAGATGCCTTTTATTTCTAATCCACCATTTTCAACTCTTCAAGCTCCGTTTTAAAGAGGAATTTCTAGATTTTCAAGGCAAAGTGATTGGGTAACTAATTTCTAACCCATTTAATTGATTACTTATGTTTTTGACCTCTAATTTTGGGTTTCTAATGATGAAATTTGGGGATTTTTGAATTTTAATTTTCTAAACTTAAAATGTTGTTTTCTCCCTCATCGCAACTCAATTTTCAAAACCGTTTTCACCGTTGGATTTTTTATCAGCTTGGGAATATTTCATACTTTAATTTTCAAATTTTGGCTACATTTTCCGGCATGAGATTTTTAACCATTTTACTTGTTTTCTCTGAATTTATTGATTTTAGTGTTATTAGATTCGTTATGTAATTATGATGATATATTTGAATAAATTTTGGTGAGTTCAAGTACCATAGAAGAGGGAAAGTGATAGATTTAAATGAACCTTGTATGCTCCTATGCGTATGAAATTGAGTATTTGGGGGTAGAATTGTATCATTGTAAGTTTGATCAAGACTTCTTGTATTGAATACTTGTTCATATGGTGCTACATTGATTTATAAATTAATTGTGAATTCACAATCTATGTGATCTTGTGAATCATTTGACATTGAGGATATTGAGATACTGATGATATTTAGACATTGATGATATTGAGATACTGAAGATATTGAGGCATTTATGATATTGAAATACTGATGATACTGAGACATTAATGATATTGAGATACTGGTGATAACGAGGCATTGATGATATTAAAACACTGATAATATTGAACTATTGATGATATTGAGATCATTATGATATTTATACTATGATATAATTATGATCATGCACATTGCATTTATTATTATTTGTACATTGATACTTGCGATGGATACGGTTGAAATTGAGCAACGTAACACGTGAATTGGTGGCCGAGATCTCTACCGGTCGAGCGAAGTTAATATGTCGATTGATATTGGGTCCAAGGTGATTTTCGAACAGATGACATGAGCCGAGGCCATTGCCGGTGATGATCATAGATGCATGATCCAGGTGTGGCCTCCATGGGTTCCGACTGAGACAGTCATCTGATCAGCAAATGCGTATTCAAGGACAGACATGCATTATAATTACTTGACATTGCATTGCATAATATACATTTCATGGCATCCATTCATTCTCATTTCATATTTGGTTGATACTGTCGTATATTGTTTATGAGATTTTATGCTTATTATATTTTTGATTGTGGAAAAATGTTGGATCTACTTATATAACTGTGTATTGAGATATTATGCCAAATGATGAGTATATTTATATTGCTGTAATTTGTATACTACGTTGTGCTGGGACTTTTTTGAGTGGAGGGTTGTAGTTTGGCAGATTGTGGTTGAGATTTAAGGAGTTACTTGTGTTCTTCATTGCTTTACTTTAGGTTAGTTCCATTTCACTGAGTACCTTGTTGTTTGGTGCTCACCCCTTGCTATGTTTTTATAGGTTGTGAGCTCAATCCATCCTACTAGACTTCTATTTGTTAGATCGAGATTCTGGATTTCTTGTAAGGTAGCTGCTTATGTCTTTAACAGGCCTTTGAGAATCCCACTCTACATTTTTGTTCTATTTAAGGACTAGACATTATGTTTGTATTTCATTTGAGTATTCTGTTCATAGAAGCTTGTGCATGTGACACCAGTTCTTGGGATGGTTGTATTTTGCTTTTCTTTTGCTCATCTATCTTATTAGATTGTTATCTTCTGCTTTTACTATTATTGTTAAGTTGTTGAGTTTTGGGATGACTCACCTTAGTGGGTTAAGTAAGTGCCATCACACCCGAATTTTGAGTCGTGAAAATTTGGTATTAGAGCCCTAGGTTTATAGGTCTCATGTGTGTACGAGCCTAATCTAGTAGAGTCTTGAGGATCGGTGTGGATACGTCCGTTGCTTATTCTTGAAAGGCTATGAAGATTGTTAGGAAATTCTCTTTTACTTCATTCTGATTCTTTCGTGCATGGTTTTATTTAAGTACTGTGTGTTCGTGTGTCCTTTGATAGATGGCCAGGACCAGAGCTACCACTGCTTCAGGACGAGAAGAGGTCGCCCCTGATGTTTTTATTAAGACACCAACAAGGGTAGGGGTAATGCCAGAGGTCGAGCTAGAGGCCGAGGAACGACATCAGCGAGGGATTATGATCGGAGTATCTTCCCCGAGCCAGCTTTGGAGCCTAAACAAGATCGGGTTCCACATGAGTTTGCTATAGCACCACTATTTCAAGATACACTATTGAGAAGTTTTGATATGTTGGAGACTTTGGGTCATATTGGTAGCCTAATTGACGCTTCTGGTACTTCATAGACTCAAGTTGGGGTTCAGCCACAGGCCCCCAAGGGCCAGGTTCAGGTGGAGCAACCACTAGTAGCTTCGATTATTAAGATTCTAGAGTAGTTGTCTTAACTGATGATGAATAATGGAGGTATGAGAGATTCCAAAAGATGGCCCCACTTTAGTTTCAAGGTGGGAAGACAAAGGATGCACATGAGTTTCTGACCACTCGTAGAAAGTTACTAGAGATCGTGGGATTAACAAATACACTTGGTGTAAGATATGTCACCCTCCAGCTTCGTGGGCCAGCCAAGGAGTGGTAGAGGATTTATATAGGATCTCTTCTAGCTGGGTCTCCTCATATGACTAGGGAGACGTTCTTTGATGCTTTCTATGATCGATTTGTTCCTTGGAGTGTTTGCTAGGAGAGCTGATTGCGATTTGAGAGTTTGAGAAGGGCACCACGATAGTTTTAGAGTATGAGGTTCACTTTTTCTAGTTGGCCCATCATGATATACCTATACTTATGACCGAGGTAGAGAAAGTTCGTTGGTTTGTGAGAGGGCTAGTAATCCTATTAGACAGTCAATATTCTGGGTAGCTAGGGATGGAGTTTCCTTTCAGTCAGTGGTTAGTGCTGCCAAGGAGGCAGAGTTAATGTAGAGAGAGGAGTTTGGGGACTCCAAAAGGGTCCGTACTTCAGGACAACACTCAAGTGCCTCACCAAGGGGCAGAGGTATGGTCAGAGGAGGTAGTTCATTTTAGCATCATGGGGTTCATGTAGCCTTTCTAGCTTCAGAGGGAGGACGAGGTCCCCGTGATTCCTATTATTCAGGACAGAGTTCATCTGGTTCCCAGTAGAGGCCTATGAGCTGGAGAGACGACAATATCCCTCCTTCTTCTTCACAGTAGTGGTTCACCCCAGATCTTTCTATCGGTGTGGATCTATTGACCATTTGATCGATAATGCCCTAGGCAGACTCATTTTGGACCCCACTGTACATAATTTGTAGCACCGATCAAAGATTCGACACCACTAGCCAAAGGTTCAGCCTCACAAACTAGGAGCTAGGGTAGAGGTCAAACTGATAGAGGTGGGCGTACTGGTGGTAGGGGAGTAGGTGATATTTCTATTCAGTTAGGAGGTAGGGGGCCAACTTCTATGGGTGGAGGTCGAGATGACCATTGCTATGCCTTTCTAGGTAGACCCAATGTCAAGGTTGAGGCCTCCAATACTATAATCACAGGTATTGTTCCAATTTGCCATCTCGTTGCGTCTATGTTATTTGATCCTGGCTCCACATTTTCTTATGTGTTTGCTTATTTCTCCTTGGGGTTTGAGTTGCCTTGTGATTCCATGTTTGTGCCTGTTTATGTTTTGATCCTAGTAGGAGAGCCTTTAGTAGTGGATCGGGTGTACCGATCCTATCTTGTTATTTTGGCAGGCTGTTAGACTTGGGTAGACTTTATTATATTGGATATGGTAGATTTTGATGTTATTCTAGGTATGGATTTACTATCTTCTTATCGTGCTATTATTGATTGTTATGCCAAGACCGATACCTTAGCCTTGCCAAGTAGATCGAGGATTGAGTAGAATGGTTTGAAAGGTTCCTATTCTAGTAAAGTGATATCTTATTTAAGGGCCTAAAAGTTGATTGATCAAGGATGTTTGGCTTACTTAGCTTTTATTCGTGATACTGCTGCTGATTCACCTTGTATGGAGTCTATTCCGGTGGTTTGTGAGTTCCCAGATGTGTTTTCTACTGATTTATCGGGAGTCCCTCCTGATTGGGACATTAATTTTGCTATTGACCTTTAGCCGGGCACCAAGCCCATTTCTATCACTCCCTATCAGATGGCTCCAGCTGAGTTGGAGAAGCTAAAAGAGCAAGTTCAGGATCTGTTGAGTAACGACTGTATTCGCCCTAGCGTGTCACCTTGGGGTGCCTCAGTTATTTTTATTAAGAAGAAGGATAGGTATATGAGGATGTGTTTTGATTATAGACAGTTGAACAAAGTGACTATCAAGAACAAGTACCCACTCCCTCGCATTAATGATTTATTTGACTAGCTTCAGGGAGTTGCATTGTTTTCTAAGATTGATTTGAGGTCTGGGTATCATCAGCTTCATATTCGACCATCAAATATTCCCAAGATAACTTTTTAGACTAGGTATAACCATTATGAGTTTCTTATTATGTCCTTTGGTTTGACTAATTCCCCTACAACATTTATAAAGTTGATGAATGGAGTGTTCCAGCTGTATCTGGATTCGTTCATGATTGTGTTCATCGATGATATTTTGGTCTATTCCAAGATCGAGGAGGACCATGTGAGACATTTGAGGATTGTGCTCTAGAGGCTTAGAAAGGAGAAACTGTATGAAAAATTCGCCAAGTGTGAGTTTTGATTACATTCAATAGCATTCTTGGGGCACATGGTATCCAAGAAGTGCACTTGAGTTGACTTAGCAAAGATTGAGGCCGTTCTTTGGACTAGGCCTATCTCAGTTACAAAGATTCATAATTTTGTAAGCTTGGGTGGTTATTATCATCATTATGTTCGAGGTTTCTCCACTATTGCAGCCCCACTAACTAGACTTACTCAGAAGAAAATGATATTTCATTTGTTCGATTAGTGTGAAAAGAGCTTCTAAAAACTTAAGTTGTTGTTGACTTCAACTCCTATTCTAATATTACCGAAGGAGGCTGTTGATTTCACTGTTTATTGTGATGCTTCAAGAATGGAGTTAGGTAGTGTGTTGATACATAAAGGAAAGGTTATTGCTTATGCTTCTAGACAGTTGAAGGACCATGAGAAGAACTATCCCACTTATGATTTAGAGTTGGATACGGTTGTGTTTGTGTTGGAGTTATGGCATCACTATTTATATGGAGACCATTGTGAGATCTTTACTGACCATCACAGTTTTCAGTATATCTTCAGTCAGCGGGATCTAAATCTGAGACAAAGAAGGTGGATTGAGATTATAAAAGATTATGACTTGACCATTCTTTATCATCCCAAGAAAGCTAATATGGTGATCGATGCTTTGAGTAGGAAGAATTCTAGTATAGGGAGCCTAGTAGCTATACGGATTAAGGAGCGACTGTTGGCTTGAGATGTTTAGAGATTGACTAATAGGTTGGTGAGGTTGCAGATTTTAGAGCAGGGTGGAGTGCTTACTTCCATTGAGGCTCACTCATCTTTAATGGATTAGATTTGTGAGAGGCAGTTTGAGGATGAGAAGTTATGTATTATTCAAGATAAAGTGACTAAAGGTGAAGCTAAGGAAGTAATGCTTGATTCTAATGGTGTTTTGAGGATTTAGAGTCATATCTGTGTGCCTAAGGTGGGAGATTTGATCAGATTGATACTTGAGGAGGCTCATTGTGCTAGATATTCTATTCACCCAAGGATTACGAAGATGTATCATGATCTGACTCAGCTTTATCGGTGGTTTGGTATGAAAAGAGACATTGGTGAGTTCATTGCCAAGTGCTTGACATGTTAGCATGTCAAGTGTGAGTACTTGAGGCCAGGTGGGAAGCTTTAGAAGATGCCCGTTACCAAGTCTGCACATTTTATTCCACTTAAAGTGGAGTATATTATAGAGAGACTGGGCCAACTTTATATTAGTCAGATAGTGAGACTTCACAGGGTCCCAATTTCCATCGTGTTGAATTGAGGTTCATTGTTTACTTCTCATTTTTGGAGGGCTTTGCATCATGGATTTGATACCCATTTAGATTTGAGTATAAGTTTTCACCTCCAGACTGATGGCCAGTTCGAGAGGATCATTAGGTATTAGAGGACATGCTCCGAGACTATGTTATTGATTTTGGAGCTAGGTTGGACCAGTATTTGGCCTTGACAGAGTTTGGGTACAATGACAATTATCATTCTAGCATTCAAATAGCTCATTTTGAGGCCTTGTATAGCCAAAGATACAGATCGCCCATAGGTTGGTTTGACATGGTAACGGTTGTGAGTATAGGTGTTTACATATTGAAAGATGATCTTGAGCGAGTGCGGTTGATCCAGGAAAGATTGGTGATAACCTAGAATCATAAAATTAAAGAGCTATGCTGATAGGCGGGTTTAACCTTTGGAGTTTGCGATTAAGGATTTGATTTGGTTGAAAGTCTCACCTTTAAAGGGTGCTATGAGATTCTTGAAGAAAAGCAAGCTAAGTCTGAGGTTTATTGGTCCTTTTGAGATTCTTGATAGAGTGGGGGAGGTGGCTTATAGACTTACTTTGCCACCTAACTTGTCTTCAGTCCATCCTATTTTTTATGTTTTAATGTTGCAGCGTTATCGAGGTTTTATTGTCACCTTTATGGGGAGAGATACTATTGTGAACCTGATATTGCTTGATATGGTTAACTTTTTGTGATAATGGGTATGGATTGGTTATCTCCACACTATGTTATTCTTGACTGCCATGCGAAGACCATGACTTTATCTTGTGCGAAATTGCCTCAGTTAGTGTGTACCTATGTATCTAGTTCTTACCCCAAGGGGGTAATCTCTTATAGCATGCCTGTAAATTGATGGATAAGGGATGTTTGTCATATTTTGCTCATGTTCGGGCCTATTCTCAAGAGTCACCATAATGGAGACCACCAGAGTAGCGAGGGAGTTTATGGATGTGTTTTTGGCTGATTTGATAGGTGTTCCTCCAGATCGTGATATTGATTTTGCTATTGATATGGAGCCGAGCACTAAGCCAATTTCTATTTCCCCTTATTGGATGGCTCCATCTAAGTCGAAAGAGCTAAAGGAGCAGTTAGAGGATTTATTGGAGAAGGGATTCAACCATCTGAGTGTATCTCCTTGGGGTGCTCCGGTATTGTTCGTGAAGAAGAAGAATGACACTATGTGGATGAGTATTTTGTCAGTTGAACAAAGTGATAATGAAGAAAAAATATCCTTTGTCTTACATTGATGATCTATTCAACTAGTTGCAGGGTGCTTCAGAGTTTTTCAAAATTCATTTAAGGTCCGAATATCACCAGTTGAGAGTTCGGGTGTCTAACATCCCAAAGACAACCTTCAAAGACCCGTTATGGTCATTATGAGTTTG
The DNA here is from genome assembly GCA_038996855.1 of Solanum aculeatissimum. Lineage (NCBI taxonomy): Eukaryota > Viridiplantae > Streptophyta > Magnoliopsida > Solanales > Solanaceae > Solanum > Solanum aculeatissimum. The sequence continues at coordinate 10,190 of JBCEWC010004889.1, forward strand.
TGGTTATTTTCTTTGGGTTGACTAATGCCCCAACCACTTTTATGGAATTGATGAACCAGGTGTTCAAGCCATTTTATGATATATTTGTGATCGTGTTTATTGATGACATCTTAGTTACTCCAAGAGTGAGTTCGACCATATTTAACACTTGAGGATTAAGCTTCAAATGTTGAGGGAAGAGAAGTTATATGCAAAGTTTTCAAAGTGTGAGTTCTGGCTCGAGTCGATGACATTCTTTGGGCATGTGATGACAAAAAATGGTATTATGGAAGATTAGACCAAGGTAGCAGCAGTTCATGAGTAGGCTAGGTCGACTTCTATGATTGCAATTTGGAGTTTTATTGGTCTAGTGGGGTATTATTGGCGTTTTGTGCAGGGATTCTCATCTATTACAGCCCCGTTGACTAGACTTACTAAAAACGATATGGCTTTCCAGTGGTTAGAGAAGTGCGAGGCAAACTTTCAAGAGCTCAAGGATTTATTTATCTCAGCACCTATTCTTTCTTTTCCCGAGGAAGGAGTACCATTTGTGATGTATTGTGATGCTTCTGGAGTTCGTTTGGGTGGAGGATTTATACAAATGGGGAAAGTGATGGCATATGTTTCTAGACAATTAAGGGTGCGTGAGAGAAACTACCCTACCCATGATTTGGAGTTGGTTGCATTGGTGTTTGTATTGTAGTTGTGGCGACATTATTTCCTATGGGGTACATTGTGAGAACTTTACCGATCACCGGAATCTCAAATACATCTTTTCTTAGCCTAATTTGAACATGAGACAGTGTAGGTGGTTAGAGTTTTTGAAAGGCTATTACTTCTCTATTTTATATCTTCTGGGACAAGGCAAATGTGATGGCAGATGCTTTGACTAGGAAGGCTTCTAGTATGGGGAGTTTGACATTTTTAAGGGCGGAGGAGAGACCTTTAGTTTTGGAGGTTCAGTCACTTGCTAGATAGTTGGTTCAGTTGGATATTTCTCCTCCTCAAAGTATTTTGGCCTTTGTAGAGGCTAGGTGTTCTTTGCTTGATCAGGTATGTGCTCACCAATTTGATGATGCTAGATTGTGCTTGATTTGAGATAAGGAGTTGAGGGGTGAAGCCAAAATGACTACTATTGATTCAGAGGGTATTTTGAGGATTAATGGGTAAGTTTATGTGCCTAAGGTAGGAGATTAGGTAAAATTGATATTGGAGGAAACTCATTATGCTAGATATTCCATCCATCTCGGTATGGCCAAGATGTACCATAATTTGAAATGACACTATTAGTGGTGTGGGATGAGGAGAGATATAGCTGAGTTTATGGAAAAGTGCTTGAACTGTCAACAAGTTAAATTTGAGAACCAAAGGCCCAGAGATTCTATACAAAGGATGCCCATTCCCGAGTGGAAATGGGACCGTATCAGGATAGCTTTTATTATAGGTTTGCCCATGACTTTGGGTAAGTTTGATTCAGTTTGGTGATTGTTAAATGATTGACTAAGTCTGCTCACTTTTTACTGGTGAAGACTAGCTATAGTGTGGATCAGTTGGCTAGGTTGTACATTCGGGATATTGCTAGATTGCATGGGGTGCCGGTGTCTATAGTGTCAGACATAAGATCAATGTTCACCTCCCATTTTTGTAAGGCTCTACACCGTGGTTTGGTAACTTAGTTGGATTTAAGTGTAGCTTTTCACCGTCAGACTGATGGACAGTCTGACCACACTATTCAGGTGTTGGAGGATATGCTTTGGGCGTGTGTGATAGATTTTAGGGCCTAATGGGATTAACATTTGCCTTTTGGCAGAGTTTGCTTACAATAACAGTTATTATTCCAGCATTTCAGATGGTAACTTTTGAGGCATTATATGGTCGTAGGTGTAGATTGCCTATTAGATGGTTTGATTAGGGTTCAGCTGATGCGTTGGGTGTTGACTTGCTTCGAGATTCTATGGATCGAGTTCGATTAATACAGAGTAGGTTGTTGACAACCTAGAGCCTCCAGAAGAGTTATGCTGATAAGAAGATTAGACCTCTTGAATTTATGGTTGGAGATAGTGTGTGGTGGAAGATATTACCCATGAAGGGTGTGATGAGGTTTTGGAAGAAGGGAAAACTCAGTCCTAGATTTATTGGTCTGTTTGAGATTCTGAGGAGAGTAGGTGTCACGGCCCCAAATCCAGGTATGATAGCACTCACCTAACCCACCAAGGCGAGTTAACCCAATACCCAACAACTTAACAAAACAATAAAAGCGGAAGATAACAGTCTAATAAGATAGATATACAGAAGAAATCAAATACCATCCCAAGAATTGGTGTCACATGTACAAGCCTCTACATATAGAATACTCAAAGTGATACAAGTCTCAAATGTCTACTTCTCAAATATAGCATAACATAATAAAGGATTCCTCGAAGGCCTACTGAAGGCATAAGAAGTTACCTAAAGAATAATCCGGAAGCTCGATCCTGAAATGAGAAAAATCTAAGCAGCGGGACCGTGCTTGCAACCTACAAAAATGAAGCAAGGGGTAAGCACCAAATAAAAGGGTACTCAGTGAAATGGAACTAAACTAAAGTAAATCAATGAAGAACACAAGTACTCTTTAACTTTCAACCACAAACCGCCGAACTACAACCTCGCACTCAGTAAATTCCAAACACAATATAATATACAATCCACCATAATATGGATATACTTATCTCTTGGCATAATGTTTTAAAACCATTTATAATTAGATATAACGATCAATCACTCAAGTCAATAATACATTGAGTATACAATCTCATACACAATACATTAGTAATATAAAAACAGACATGATATGAGATGGAGTGAATGCCATGAAATATAAATAATGTAATGCAATGTCAGATAATAGTGATGCATGTCTGTCCTACGATACACATTTGTTGACCAAATGATTCCCTCTGTCGGATCCCATAGGGGCCATACATGGACCATGTATCTACTGGAACTATTTTCAGTTGGCAATAACTTTCATATCTAGCTGAAATCATTTCCTTTCAGCTTTTCATTTTCATTTTTTTTTCACTAGTCAGAACCATTTTCCTTTGGCTTTTCATTTTCAATGGATCATCAAGAAAACACATAATAAATGCACGATGGATATGATCATGTCAATTAAATGATGCAAGATGTCCATATGAATCATATATTTCAATAAACCAACCCGAGATAATCACAAGTACACAAGTATTCATAATATAATCCTAGCCTCATCACTATTTCAATATAACATCAAGTAATACACAATAACATGTAATACGAACTCATATTTAGTTCACAAGTTCACATATAGCTTGCCACTCACAGTTAACCAAAATTGAAATCTCATGTTCAAAACCTAAGATAATGTAACTCTACCCCTAAATACTCTATCACATACATATAGAAGCATACAAGGTTCAATCATACTTAACAAAAGGTTAGAAGTTCACGTACTTTATATAAAGTCCTAAATCAAGCCAATTCTGAAGCTTTTCCCTTTCTCCGATACTTCAAATCACCAAAATCTATTCAAATATAGCATCACAATCACATAAAGAATCTAATGACACCAAAATCAATCAATTCGGAGAAAAAAGATAAAATGGTAAAAAATTTCATGCCAGAAAACGCAGTCGGAATCTAAAAATTAAAGTATAAAAAAATTCCCAAGGTGACAATGAGTTCAACGGTGAAAAAAAAGTTAAGATGACAGAGAAATCATAAATTAAAGTTTGAGAATTAAAGTCTGAGAAATTCCCAAATTTCACCATTAAAGGCCCAAAATTATAAGTTAAAATCACAAATTAATCAATGAAATAGGTTAGAAAAGAGTTACCCAATCACTTTGCCTTGAAAAATCTCAAAATCTTTCTTGTAAACGAAGCTTTAAGCGTTGAAAATGAATTAAAAACTTCTTTTGAAAGACCACACTATCCAGGTACACTTTACACCCTGCAAACACGGATAATTATCCGCGAACACAGAGGTATAGGATGGCAGTGCTCCGCGAACGCGAATCCTAGTCCGCGAATGCGGAGGCCAAAGCTGGCTGTGCTCCGTGAACGCGGGTGTCTCTCCAAGAACGCGGATATCTACATAATGTGACCTACATGAACGCAGCCTGAAAGGTGAGAACGCATAGTATAACTCACACCTGCACCACAAACAGTTACACCAGCACAACACAACATAAATAAATTAGGATCTGAACCCTCGAGAATTCGTTCAAAACCCGTGAACACAAACCAAATATGAAACCCTACTAGAAACGATGATTCAAACTCAATGGAACCATCATAATTTGAATTCAGAACCTCCTTGGCCCAAAACCTAAGAAAGATCATTTAAACTAGTTTCAGACTAAAAAAACTCAAAATATTCTCAAAAGCTCTAGAAATTACAATGAAGCTATTTCTAGCATTAGTTTCACCATCCAGAACCACCGAAACTGACAAAATGTTGATACAGGCTCCCGAACTCCGTATGTTTACAAAAGTCAAACCTATGATCCAAAATAAAATGAAAATACAATTTTGAGTCCAAAATCTTCATTTTAATTCTAATTCAGTTCTGTAAGTTCACCTAGACTAGATTCAGTATTCCATAACTGATGGAATTGAATTCTAATACACAAACTCAAAATAACCTCAAAACTCAAAATTTTCAACTTTCAGTCTTTGAAAACTCTTTACTTTGCAAAACTCTAACTTTTTATAAGTTTTTTAAAAAATTTGACTATTAGACTCAATAAAAAATAATCCAAGGCAACTTTCGAGAAGGAAAAAAATGGTAATTAGGTTGAAAATGCTAGAAATGACCTTCGTGGTGATTACATCATCCACTACTAAAAATAATATTTGTACTCAAACATGAGATAAAGGGACATACCTGATGGCTCAAATAACTAAGGGTATTAGGCACACATATCTGACTCTGTCTCCCATGTCGCCTCACTCTCGAGCCTATGTCGCCACTGCACCTTTACTAAAGCGATATCCTTAGTCCTCAACTTCCTCATCTGCCTGTATAAGATGGCCAGTAGCTGATCCTCATAAGTCAAATCGATACTCAACTTGATTGAGTCCATATAAATCACATGAGACTCATCCAGACTGTAACGCCGCAACATCGAAACATGAAAAATAGGATGGACCAAAGATAGATTGGGTGGCAAAGCAAATCTATAAGACACCTCTCCTACTCTATTAAGAATCTAAAAAGGGCTAATAAACCTCAAACTTAGCTTGCCTTTCTTCTCGAATCTCATAAAACACTTCAAAGATGAGACTTTCAACCAAACCATATCACCAACCACAAATTCCAAAGGTCAAACCCGCCTATCAACATAACTCTTTGGGCTGTCAACAATCTACTCTAAATCAACTGTACCTGCTCAAGATCATCTCTCATCATGTCAACACCCATATTCACCACCACTGTTGTGTCAAACCAACCTTTGGGCTATCTGCATCTCCGACCATACAAGGCCTCAAAAGGAGCCATCTGAATACTAGAATGATAACTGTTGTTGTACTCTAACTCTGCTAAGGCTAAATGTTGGTCCCATTTAGCTCCAAAATAAATAATACAAGCTCGAAACATATCCTGTAATACCTTAATGGTCCTGTCGGACTGGCCATTAGTCTAAGGGTAAAAAGATGTACTTAAATCTAAATGGGTACTTAAACCATGTTGTAAGGCTCTCCAAAAATATGAAGCAAACAATGATCCTCGATCTGACACAATAGAAATTGGGACCCCGTGAAGTCTTACTATCTACCTAATATAAAACTAGGTCAGTCTCTCCATGTTATTCTTCACTTTAACCAGAATAAAGTGGGCAGACTTGGTCAATTGATCCACCACTACCTAAAGAGAATCAAAATCCCCCATAGTAGAAGGTAGGCCATCTATAAAGTCCATGGCAATGTGTACCCACTTCTACTTAGGAATGAGCATCTTCTAAAACTCTCCACTTGGCCTCAAGTGCTTACACTTGACCTGCTGACATGTTAAGCACTTGGCTATGAAATCTGTTGTATCTCTCTTCATACTGGACCACGATTAATGCTAACTCAGGTCATCGTACATCTTCACTGCTCCTGGATGTATAGTATATCTAGCACAATGAGTCTCCTTAAGTATCAATCTGATCTAATCTCCTACTTTGGGAACACAGATGCGGCTACCAATCCTTAAAACACTATCTGAATCAAGCGCTGCTTCCCTAGTTTCGCCCCTAATCACATTATCCCAGATAATACATAACTTTTCATCCTTAAACTGCCTTTCAGAAATCTAATCCATCAATGATGAGCGGTACTCAATAGTAACAAACACTCCACCCTGCTCTAAAATATGTAACCTTACCAACCCATTCGCCAATCTGTGAACATCTCTAGCCAAAGGTCGCTCCTCAACCCAGATAGCTGCTAGACTCCTCATGCTGGAATTCTTCCTACTCAAATCATCGGCCACCACATTAGCCTTCCTAGGATGATAGAGAATTGTCAAGTCATAATCTTTTAGAAGCTCAATCCACCATCTTTGCCTTAAATTTAGATCCCGCTGACTGAAGATATACTGAAGGTTGCGATGGTCAGTAAACATCTTACAATGGATTCCATATAGATAATCATGCCATAACTTCCACACAAACACAACCGCAACTAACTCTAAATCCTGGGTGGGGTAGTTCTTCTCATGGTTCTTAAGCTATCTAGAAGCATATGCAATAAACTTCCTTTTTTGCATTAGCATACCACCTAACCCCACTCAGGAAACATCACAATAAATAATGAAATCAATACCCTCCTCTAACAATGTTAGAATAAGAGCCATAGTTAATAATAACTTGAGCTTTTAGAAACTCTCTTCACATTTATCGGTCCAATGAAAATCACATTCTTCTGAGTAAGTCTAGTTAATGGAGCTACAATAGTGGAGAAACCCTGAACAAAACAATGATAATAACCAACCAAGCCCATAAAACTGCAAATCTCTACAACTGAGGTAGGCCTAGTCCAACCCCGAATGACCTCAATCTTCACTGGATCAACTCGAATACCCTCTTTGGACACCACGTGCCCTAAGAATATTACCGAACTCAATCAAATCTCACACTTGGAAAACTTTTCATATAACTTCTCTGCCCTAAGCCTCTAGAGCACAATTCTCAAATATCTCACATAGTCCTCCTCGGTCTTAGAATAGATCAAAATATCATCGGTGAACACAATCATAAACGAATCCAAATACGACGGAAATACCCCATTCATCAAGTCTATTAATGCTACAGGGGCATTAGTCAAACCAAAGGATATAACAAGAAAATCACAATGGCCATACCTTGTCTTAAAGACCATCTTGGGAATATCTGATGACCGAATACAAAACTGATGATACCAAGACCTCAATTCAATGTTAGAAAATAATAGAACTCCCTGAAGTTGGTCAAATAAATCATCTATGTGAGGAAGAGGGTACTTGTTCTTGACAGTCACTTTGTTCAACTATTTGTAATCAATACATATCCTTATGGGCCCATCCTTCTTCTTAACAAATAGAACTGGGGCACCACAAGGTGAAATAGTAGGGCAAATAAAGCCCTTACTCAACAAATCTTGGAGCTGCTCCTTTAGCTCCTTAAACTCAGTTGGAGCCATTCTATAGGGAGAGATAGAAATGGGCTTAGTGCCCGGCTCAAGGTCAATAGCAAAAATCAATGTCTCGATCAGGAGGGACTCTTAGTAAATTTGTACGAAATACATCTGAGAACCTACAAACTACCGAAATAGACTCCATAGAAGGTGACTCAGTAACAGTATCATGAATAAAATCCAAGTAAGCCAGACATCCTTGATCAATCAACTTTTAGGTCCTAATATAAGATATCACTTTACTAGGATAGGAACCCTTTGAACCAGTCCACTCAATCCTCGATCTACTTGGCGTGGCTAGGGTTAACGGTCTTGACATAACAATCATGAATAAGATGATATGGAGATAGCCAATCTATATCTATAATAACATTAAAATCTACCATATCCAATATAATTAAGTCTACCCAAGTCTCATATACCACCAAAGTAACAAAACGGGATCGGTACATCTGATCCACTATTAAGGGCTCTCCTACTAGGGTCAAAACATGAATAGAAATAGACATGGAATCATAAGGCAACTCAAATTCCAAGGAGAAATAAGTAGACACATAAGAATAAGTAGATCCAGATGCACGGAGATGGTAAATCAGAACAATACCTATGATCACAATAGTAGAGGCCTTAGCCTCGACTCTACTCGAGAAGGCATATCAATGAGCACCTCGACCTCCACTAATAGAATGTGACCCCCTACCACCTAACTGAGTGGGAATATCACCTGCTCCCTTACCACCAATACACCCACCTCTATTAGTCTGTCCTCGACCCTGACCCTTAGTTTGTGGGGTTGAATCTCTAGCTGGTGGTGTTGGATCTCAGACCAGTGTTGCATAGTATGAATGGTGAGGCCAATAATCAATTTCTGTAGGGCACTGCTAAATTATATGATGAAGATATTAATATGCATAGCAAGATCTAAGGGTGGACTATTGTTGTGAAGGAGCAAGAGGGATGTTGTAGCCTCCCTAGTCTTTAGGCCATCTGTGGGAACCAGATAAACTTTGACCTACACTATAGGAATCACGAAGGCCTCGTCCTCCCTCTGAAGCTAGTAAGACTGTATGAACCATGCAGTGCTGAAATGAACCTCTCCCTCTAGTCATACCTCTTCCCCCTAATGAGGCACTTGAATACTGTCCCAAAGTACGAACCCTTTTGGGGTCCCCAAACTCCTCCCTCTGCTTTAACTATACCTCCTTGGCAGTACTAACCATCGACTGAAAGGAATCTCCATCTCTAAATAACCATAATATCGAATGTCTAATAGGAAAAACTAGCCCTCTTACATACCAGCGAACTCTTTCTGCCTTAGTCGGAAGTATAACTGTAGCATGACGGGCCAACTTGAATAAACAAACCTCATACTTTGAAATTGTCATGGTGCCCTGCTTCAAACTCTCAAACCTTAATCAACTCTTCTCACGAATACTCCAAGGAACAAACCAATCATAAAATGCATCAGAAAACATCTCCCAAGTCATCTGAGGAGACCCAACCGGAAGGGATCCTATATAAGTCCTCTACCACTTCGTAGCTGGGCCATAGAGCTGGAGGGTAACAAATCTCACACCATGTGTCTTTGCTATATCCACCACCTCATGTTTCTCTCTGCAAATGGTCAAGAACTCATGCACATTCTCAATCTTGACACCCTGGAACTATGGTGGCTCCATCTTTCTCAACTTATCATACCTACACTGCTCATCATTTATAAAGGCAACAACTGGTGGAATCTTAATAATTGGAGCTTCTAGTGGCTGCTCTACCTAAACCTGAGCCTCGGGGCCTGTTACTAGCCCTAAAGCTGAACCCTCACTCAAATATTTGAAGTACCAGAAGTATCATCTGGGCTACCAATTCATCCCCAAGTCTCCAACACACCAAAAACTCTCAAAAATGTATCCTGAAGTAGTGGCGCTATAGCAAACTCATGTGGAACCTGCTGCTGTCTAGCCTCCATAGATAGCTCTGGGGAGCTACCCCAATTATAATCCCTCACTGGTATGGCTCCTTGACCCTAGACTCTAGCTCGTCCTCTGGCATGACCATTACCCTAGCTAGGGTCTCACTAACAAAATCAAGGGCAGGCTCCCCTCGTCCTGTAGTGGTAGTAGCTTTGGTCCTCGCCATCTGTCAAAAGACATACGAACACTCAACAATGAAATAAGACTCACTTATGAATTGATTAGAATAAAGCAAAAGAGAATTTCCTAACAGTATCCATAACCTCTCAATGATAAGAAACATACGTCTCTACACCGATCCTTAAGACTCTACTTGATTGGGCTTGTACGTATGTGAGACCTATGAACCTGGGCTTACGTTACAAGCCACAAAAGTCCTATTGATCCTAGTCCAAGTAGTCAAAGGTCATAGTCGTGAGTACAAGGGCAAGCATATGGTATTGAGCACAGTGTTTGAATATCTATTGTGAGAGTGAGTGATTGTTTTCAGTGTTTGAATATCTGTCATAATTGCCTTATTATGTGTATTGATATGTATTAATTTGTTTGATGACTATCTGATATGCACTAATGTAGTAGTTTGGGTATCTGTGCTTGATTCCTAGATAATGTATGCCATTTAACTGAGGTTTGTGTGTTACTATATTACTTATTTAGATTGAGTTTGTCACTTGAGGATAAGTAATAATATTAAGTTGAGAGTGTTGATGTGATACCAAAATATAATATTTTTGATGCTTAAAACTTGAAATTTTGTGTATTCTCAAAGAGATGTTAGTGGGTTTGATGTGTTTTTATGTTTATTTTGCAGGATTACAGGGGTTGGCTTGATTTTGGGTAAAATCTGCAGAATTGCAGCTTTTTGAGGACATACGAGATACTCTACAGGCTGTGGATACTTCCATGAGCCGTAGAGTGATTTCATGGTTGAGATCCAGTGAAGGGCCTATTTTTAAATGTTGAAACCACGGATAAGTAGACGAGCTGTAGAAATTGATACGCGTCATGGATTAGGTTTCATGCCATGAGGATTAGAATTAGAGAAGTTTTAGAAAAGTGCTCAGTCGAAACCCTCCACGGGTTGTAAGTTTGAATACGACCCGTAGAAAGGTCTCGTGAAAGTGATGACCAATTTGAAGGATGAAGACCATGAAGCCCTGGTATGAGTCGTGGAACATTGTATAGCCCGTAACCCTGGTCGTAATGCCTGTCGAATCAACTTTTCTATTTCATTTTGGATTTGATTTTTTATTATTATAAATAGGTTTTTAGGTTTTTTTTATGCAAGAACAAAGGGAGAACGATAGAAATTACTTAGAAATGCTTGGAGAACTTTTAGTTTTGTGAATTTTTACATCATGATTCTTGTGGAGAACTTTGAATTTCCTGTTCTTAATTTTATCATTATAAATATTTTAATTATGTTATTCTTTAACATGATTTCTTCATCTACACTGATCAAGCATAGCTAAATCCACAACTAGGGTTGTGGGAATAATGACAAACTAATAGGGTAAAATTCGGATAATGGGTAATCATTGGAAAGTGTGCATGCATGCATTAATTATTTCCTCCGCTATGAATGTTTTTTAACCGATGACCAACGTTAAAACCTGCCCTTATTCTTATCGACTGGATCAAGGTGGTAAGGAATGAGAAAAGGGAATAGTTAACAGGATTCAAAGTCCTTTTCTCGTCTAATCAACTGAAATGGATCAAGGGGAGGTTGTACTAGAATAATATGTAAGGGTTAGTATGTCACACTATGGGGATGGATCAATTCACGTAGTGAAATTTGTCTCTCACCTGGATCAAAGGATTTGGTGAACTTAACTTACCGTTCTGCATGCTACACACTCGAAAAGGTTACAATTATTTGGATATACAAAGTTAGGGAATCATAGGGAACACAATACCCTAGTTATTTCTTCTACTGATATCACAACACGTACTTGTAGTTTAGATTTATTTATTGCAATTACAAACCCTCTCCTTTTGGGAGATAAGTAGGTTAATTCACTCGATTTGCTTGAAATTACTCCGAGTCTATCATATTCCCTTTGGGATCGATCCTAACCTCGATTAGGTTATATATCTTGACAACGACCGCTTAAACCTTCAAAAAAGAGTTGTATCTTGGGCGACATCAAGGGATTAGGTTGACAAGGTCCTTTAGACCTCTATGTGATATCTATGTTATTTCTGCTAGTAACTGGTTATTTAGTTGTCCCTCCTTCATAGGGTGTCATCGTGTCTAGGTTCTAAGTTGGCCACCAGGTATGTTTCCTTGCTTCTTGTTTGTTTCCTCTATTCTCCCTTACCTTATATTGTCTCTTATTATAGATTTTCCCCTATTACCCTTGTTAGTTACTTGTAATGTATGTTCTTATTTTACATGTTCTTTATACTTATCATATCTTTGGAGCTCAGTTTGCCGATGCCTACTGAGTGTCACTTGTTGTACTTATACTATACTTCTGCACTCTGTAGATCATAGTACGAGTTCTCATTATTGATTTGGATATCGTGCGGAGCACTCTTGGATTTTGGAGACGCTGGTGGGCTCTTGACGTTCGGAGTTTCCGACCTCCCTCTATTTCAACTTGGACTAGTCTTTATTTTACATTCAAAGATAGTTATGCTACTAGTGTATTTATAAAAGCCTTGTATTCCTTTACTTTGGTTTAGTGGCTCGACTATCGATTGATAATAGGTCTTGGGGTTACATTATTGTATTGTTATTATGCTCTCTCGCTATTATTATTATTTTCTTCTTTTTTCCGCTAATGGAAGTCCACCGCCTATGGCTTACCTACCGATGAGTTGATGGTAGGTTCCATCATAACATGAGAAATCGGGTTCTGACAAAAATTCACACGGGATCTTCATTGAAGCTTTAACCTGTTTTACAATTTCTAACTCATGCTTTTCAAATTCAAGTTTTGGCTACTTTTCCACTCTCAACCTCTCTCACCTTGCACCATCCTCAATTACTATGTTTCGGAGAGAGTGAAAATAAGCCTACTTAAAAATTTTATAATTGTCATTCTAGTCAATTGAAAAAAGTTCACACATATAAAAAAAGGATTTATTTGAGGTAAAGAGTCCATAATTTTGAGCTTTTAGAGCTTGTTGGCTTTTACCTACTTTCTTAAATCCTCATATTCTTCCTTAAAAATGGATAAATATCAAAAACAAGTTGAATTGAAGGTTAACTACTGCTTCTTATTATCTACTCTCTATTTTATTTTCCTTCTCTCTACTCAAGAATTATTTGTAGTGAAATAGACATCATGTTGTACGCCAACACACACACTCTTATTGTCTGAAAGACCTCACGTTGGGCATGTATTAGGGAATCCCAGTACTGCATCATATTTTTCGTTAATGTTGAATTCAAAACTCACCAGGGACGTGCATTGGGGCTTTAACAAGTTATTTACAATTTCAATCAATGATTTTCAAATTCAAGTTTGGACTACTTTCCACTCCCACATTGCATTGAACTTACGTTACTATGTTTTAGAGAAAAGATAAAAATAGTCTTGCTTATTAAAAGCTTATAATTGTTATTCTGATCAATTGAAAAAATTCACCCACAGAAAAAATAATTTATTTGATCAAAATAAGTGATAATTATAAGCTTTTTAAGTAGGTTGATTTTTACCTACTCTCTTAGATCATCACTTGTTTTTATTAAAACTGGATAAATATCAAAATATATTGAATTGAAGATTAACTACAACAACTTCTTATTTTCTTTTCGCCCTTTTATTTTCTTCTCTGCACTTAAAAATTATTTGTAGTGAAATATACCTCATGTTGCACGCCAAGTGCGCACAATTTTATTGTCCGAAAGGCCTTATATTAGGCTGTATTAAGGGGTCTCAGTGTATTGTATTTGTCATGAATGAAAATTTCAAAACCCATGAGAGACGTGCATTGGGGTTTTAACATGTATTTTTACAATTTCAACCAATGCTTTTTAAATTCAAGTTTTTAATATTTTTTTTCACTCTCACCTTGCATGAAACTTGCATTACTATGTTTTAATTTGAGATTTTAAAAATCAAATCATAATTGATAATTCAATGATAAAATTTGCATATTAACTTATTGATATTAGGTTACTGAATTAACAGTTTGTGAATGAGTAAAGATTTTATAGTTAACAGTTTATCAATATTGGATAAATTACTCAATTTTTTATTGAATAAATCGTCAATTCATTAGCATTTATCATATTTATATTTTTTCCTCATATATTTATATTTTGACCCACTTTTAATTTTATTTCCTTGTTAATGTAACATTGACATTTGATTTGTTTTTGTTTGGGACAGATATCATGATATATTTAATGAAAAAAAAGACATAACTTAATTAAAGCAATGATAGGTATTTTCTTGTTGTGATTTTAACTGAAGAAAAAGATCAATACAACAATAGTATTTAAGATGTAACTTGGTTTTACAATAAAGTCGATACATCACCTGATAATTGTCCAATAATTACTAATCTGATATCAAATCAACCGGTAATTTATTGATTGACTAGAGGATTAGTATACTTAAAAGTCAACATAGAAAAAGATGAATCATTAAGAGTAATTATCCATTAGATCTTGTAAGCACCTCAATTATTTTAAGCTAAGATTAAGTCATTCTTCATATGACATAAGATTGTAATCGATGATTCTTAATTGAACATAGGTGTTAAAGTCAATTTCTTAGTGTGGGAATATATTTGGAGATGAGCTAAGGTCACACGAACTCTCTAGTGCGAAGTTAAGTTTAAAAAAAACTTTCTTAATGATTGAGTTTCGATGTAAGATTTTATAAAAGTTAGGTGGACCAATGAATTTTAGATTGTATATACATGATAGGATCAATTCCTAAGTATTTAAATATATTATATGTGATTTAGAGTCATCAAGGATCTTTTACATCAAGCCAAGTCCACATAATTTATACCGACTAAGTTTTCGTATGAGTTGATATAAGGATCAAATTCAAGCGATCATATATCTTAAAATATAATGAGTTAGGTGTATCAAAATATATCAAATTAAATATCTTTGAATTATCTTTCGATCGCATCTAATTTCACCTTAATCAGAATTTGGAGTAAAACGTTATGACCATTTTACTGGAGACGTGCAGAGCCGTCTGAAGATCCATGACAGCTTCGCAACACGGAATGGACGCGGACTCTTTTGGATGAGTTAAATGACATATTATGTTTTGAGGATATTTTTTTCCTATAACCTTTGGGGGTTTATTTTAATCCCCAAAACACATAAAATGTTAATTTTTCATAAGTAAAACCCCATCTTTCACTTCAAAACTTAAAAGCTCAAGAATCATAAAAAAAAATCATCAAATTAGGGTTAGCTTTCAAGATTCATCATCATGATAAGTTATTGTCCATAAATTTCAAGATTCTCAACCCTTTCTTTATCTATTCATGAATCTCTAAGAGAAATCTTAAATCATAACTTAGGGTTTCAAGAAAATGAATTCAAGAATTCCAAGAAAGGGTTTCTTGATTCTTCTTTTTCAAGAATTAGGGTTCTTCATCAAGAAGTCTAAAGATTCTAAGTGAAGAATTCAAGAATCAAAGAGAAGCTTGTCAACCAATATTTTTTTTCAAGTTCTTCCACTATAAAGAAACTACAAAGAGAATTTTTGTTCTCAAGAACAAACATCAAGGTTCCAAGATCAAAGATTTTCTCTAAGAAAGCTAACATTCATAACATTTCAATTGTAATATCAACTTTCCAGGTATGTAAGGCTAAACTAAAACATGAAATTGTTCTTTCATGTGCCCCCATTGATGATAATAGAAAGATTGTGAAAGTATTGAGTCTCTATGCATGTTTCTTTGAAGGATGATCATCACGAATTTGATTTACTGAACAAATAATTTTACATAAGTTATTTCATAAACTGTAGATATTATTTAACAAAAGATTGCATGAATGAATCTCAGGGTTGAGACTAGAATCTTGATAGTATGATTGTGATTGAGCATGATGATGATGTTGATAGAACTTGATGGTCATGTGAGTCTTCATAATTGAACTCAAATGATTGTTGACACCGAATTTTGACCGACCTAAACCCGTTTTAGATTGTCATATGATTAAAATAGGTATTTTGAAACTTTTTAAAGTAAATGAGTTAATTCCTAATTTTATCCAATAATTATGTATTTTCAATACCTTTTTAACTTTCAAAATTTATTCAAAAAGATATATTTCATTTGTTATAAATTATTTTTCATTATTATTATTATTATTATTATTATTTTAATGATAGTAGTAAATATTTTCATTATTATTATTATTATTATTATTATTC
>JBCEWC010004890.1:0-26171 GCA_038996855.1 Solanum aculeatissimum
CCCTCGGTACTAAGCCTCATCCCATGGGAATACATATATATATCCATGCAAGCTTTTCAAAATAGAGAGTTGACATTTTTTTCAAAACCATGCATCATTAAACAAACCAAAACATGATCAAATCCATATCCAAACTTAGGCTAAAAAGCCAACAAGAATTTCCATAACCATTTCCATATCAATGCAATAAGAGTAGCCCATCTACATAGCTTATCATATCAAGTCTTCATAACATATAAAAGTGGTGCAACTACCCATAATGCTCAAAGAGCCATAGAAAGAAACTATGTGATCACAAGCCTTACCATATCATATCATAACAAAAGGGTCATGCCCTTAATAAGAGTTTCAAAATAACCATTCTTCAATGCATATGACATGAATGAGAGATCAAGTACATAGGTAATGGAGATTCAAACCTTAAAACCATAATTCAATAGGTAATTCAACATAATTCATGAGAAAATCCTAATTTCAAACATAATGCAATTTACCAATGCATATTAAATCATTAAAGGGACATGCACATTGATCCTTCAAGAATCTCCATGCATTTCATAAAATTCAAACTTATATCATTATTAAATCACCTAATTTCTATAGCCCACAACTCAATGCAATGAAATATATCAAAATTTAAAGAACCCATAATTAAAGAAAGTTTAAATTCATAATTTAAAGAGGAGGGTTCTTGGGTCTTCATGTATAAAAGGTGATCCATGAATCAAACTCACATACCTAGAGAATTTAATGAATTGGAAAGAAAGATGATTTTTCCCAAATTTCTTCAAGCTTTCATCAATGGAGGTCAAGAGGATTGAGAGAATTTTGGTGAGGATTAAAGAGTGTTAGAATGGATGAAAGGGTATTAGGGTTTGATTTAGGAGAGTTAGGAGACCTTATAAAGACTAAAAGAGTCATAGGATTTAATTAAATTATGAATTAACCATTAATGAAATGGAGGGGATCACTGAACACAAGGTCTTACGGAGGATCCCCAGTGGTCGTGTACTGGCTCACGGGTCGTGGTCCTGCCCGTGGGACTACACTTGGTCCTGAGCCCAGCCCTGCACCTTGGAAACTCTCTAGACCAACTCATGGGACCCTTTCCGGATCGTGAAGTGGTCCGTTGGGTCACACTTGGTCCATGGATTGGCCCCTAAACCCTAGGAGCACAGTGGACCAACCCACGGAGGCCACCATAGACCGTGGACTACCAAATGGTCTGTGGTCCCACCCTTAGACCCCAATCTGAAACCCTTTTCCAACATACTTCTAATTACGAACAGTCTCATTGCAAAGGTCATAACTTTCACATCCGAACTCCAAATTGAGTGAAACTAGTTGCGTTGTGAATATAACTCAAAGATCTTAGATTTGATATATAGTATATCACACAGTTCATCCCATACCAAAAGATATGGCCTCTCAAAGTTAGTGTTACCTAAAAGTCTTACAACCTTCCACCAAAATGATTCCCTCGAATCTGGCCACTTAAATACAACTCATGGATACCAAAATTCAACCATGATAAGTTCAATACTAACCTTGACCAACTATTATGAAGTTCAAAAATTTTTTGGTCATTACA
Source organism: Solanum aculeatissimum (assembly GCA_038996855.1). Taxonomy (NCBI): domain Eukaryota; kingdom Viridiplantae; phylum Streptophyta; class Magnoliopsida; order Solanales; family Solanaceae; genus Solanum; species Solanum aculeatissimum. Next base: position 1,592 of record JBCEWC010004890.1, read on the forward strand.
GTTATGGTCTCTTCCTAACTATATATGATTTGTCATATGACTCGATGGTTTTTCATGAATGTTTTAACTAAGCATTGATCTTTCATGCCATATTGAGCCTATATCTGTTGATTATGGTTATGCATATTTTTTAATTATGTCTCATGTTCCTTGTTACATTGCATATTGAATACTTAGTGCATTTCACATATTAATGCACAATGTTGCCTACATGATCTAACCATGTAGGAACCGTAACTCCTATTCATCCTCCACCTTTACGTGGCTAAGAGGTTCGATTGAAGATTTGTTGTTGGTAAGTTTTCCAGTTAGGGAAAAACATCCACCTACTTTCATGCTTTGTTAAGATTTGTCAATTTATAGATATTTTATCTTTTGTGAGTGGGCATGTCTTGTCCTTCATTCCACTCATGACTAGAGGTGTTATTGGATATGGTTATGTATGTGTTGAATTCAACTCCATTATGTTTTATGTACTATAAAGTCATCCCTTAGTCCTTACTCCCCTTTATGTGTTGATGTTTTTTGTTGGGATGAGATGAATGTCCCAAGCCCCTATTTCCCCCATAGCATGAGTCATACTTACCCATCCCTTAGTCATTAATGGTTATGTGTCAATGCTAAACCCCTCCCCTATAGTGCCCCTCATAGCTTAAGTCCAAAGTCTCGCTACCCCTAGAATTATGTGTTTGTTGTTAGATTATGCTTCTGCAATAGAGGATGTGCCATGTATGCTTAAGAGTCTTGTTTGGGGTTCACTCGGGTTTCCCATTCGACATGTTACACCTAGGCCCTCGGCTTGGGTCATGACACCTGTGGTCAAGAGGTATCGTATTATCTCAACCTTGTCACCTGTTTGTGGTCAAAGAGTATCATAATGTCTTAACCTTGTCACCTGCTCATTGTCAAGGAGTATCACAATGTCTCAACCTTGCCACATGTTGGTGGTCAAGGGGTTTCATAATATCCCAACTTTGCTGCCTGACCATGGTCAAGGAGTATCACAATATCTCAACCCTTCCACCTGCCCATGGTCAAGGGGTATCATAATATCCCAACCTAGCCACCTTCCCGTAGTCAAGGAGTATCACAATGCAATATGCAATGAATGTTTGTCAATGATACAATTCAAGGTATATAATAGCATCATGATAAGAATACCGATAAACAATCATCATAACATCTTGGGGAAATACTAACAACTGTCACAACATGTACCACAAGCCCTTAACAGGTCTCAAATTATAACAATTCTCCCATAACCAAATATACCGATCACATCAGACTTCACAAGTCCTAGAATATGCATAAAAGTCCATAATATCTCCAAATTTCAACTCTTGCAACTCAGCATGGTCAAGGGGGTTGTATAAGAAATGGTATGTATCTCACAATCAAAGCATCTTACTCTGGCCTCCTACCCAACTCAATGGATAGTACAATGAAATAAGGGATAAATGCAGATCGATGATACAATTCAAGATGTATAAAATGGCATTATGATAAGAATAATGGTGCATTATCCTCATATAAATATGGAAAATATGTCAAATGCAAAAACTAGTACCCCAAACCATCATCATGTCTCAGATCATCATAATTATATCGCCCAAATCGTATCACAAGTCTCATATTATCACAATATTATCCAAAGATATCTCAATTTACAAGATTCCATCTCAATATATCAATAGGATCATAATTTGCTCAATTTGTGACATTATTTGAATTATATTTCTGAATGATTCCATTGTACAAGAACAAGGGTGATATTCAAAACTATAATAATTACAGGGGTATCAAGTTGTTAAGCCACACAATGAAGGTCTAGGAAAGAGTGGTGGAGATGAGGGTGAGAAAAGAAATGTCTATTTCCAAGAATCAGTTAGGATTCATGCCAAGGAGATCGACTATCAAAGCAATTCATCTTGTTCGGAGATTAGTAGAGAAATATAGGGAAAGAAAGAAGGACCTCCACATGGTGTTCATTGATCTCAAGAAGGCCAATGATCAAGTTCCGAGGGATATCCTATGGAGGTTTTTAGAGGTGAAAGGTGTTCCAATGGTATATATTAGGGTGATAAAGGATATGTATGATGGAGCCAAAACTCAAGTAAGAATGTGGGAGAAGACTCAGAGTATTTTCCTATTGAGATGGGACTTCGTCAAGGATTAGTGTTGAGCCCTTGTCTATTTTCCTTGGTGATGGATGAGCTAACGCGGTCTATTTAAGAGGAGGTTTCATAGTATATGCTATTTGGAGATGACATAGTACTGATTACTGAGACTCGGACTAAAGTTAATGATAAATTAGAGGTTTGGAGACACGCTTTGGAATCTAAAGGGTTCAAACTGAGCAGGACCAAAATAGAATACTTTGAGTGCAAATTAAGTGTTGTGAGAGATGAAGTAGACATTGATGTGAGGCTTACCACTAAACTTATTCCCAAGAGAGAAAACTTTAAATATCTTGGGTCCATCATCCAGAGTAGTAGCGATATCGATGATGATGTCACACATCATATTAGGGAAGCATGAACTAAATGAAGGCTTGCCTCTGGAGTATTATGTGATAACGATATACCACCTAAACTCAAAGGTATATTGTATAGAATGGTGGTTAGACCGTCTTTGCTGTATAAGGTGGAGTGTTGGCCAATCAAAAACTCACATGTTTAGAAGATGCAAGTCGTAGAGATGAGAATGTTATGATTGATTTGTGGACATACTAGGAGTGATAATATTAGGAATGAGACCATTCGAGAGAAGCTAGAGGTAGCCCGTATGGATGATAAGATGAGAAAAGTGAGATTGCGATGGTTTAGACATATGCAGTGAAGAGGCACCAATGCTCCTATTAGGAGGTGTGAGAGGTTGGATTTAGGAGTTACAGGAAGGAGTAGAGATTGACTAAAGAAATATTAGGGGGAGGTGATCAGACAATATATGGCAAAACTTGATCTCACCGAGGATATAACCTTACATAAAAGGAGTGGAGGTCTCAAATTTAGAGTAGCAGGCTAATAGGTTAGTAGGATTAGGTTGATGTCTGGACTTGGGATATAATAGGGTAGTAGGATTAGTTATGTTTTTATATCCTGTATTGTCATTATTCATCATATATATGTTGATTTTTATCATTTTTACACACTATCATTTTTTCATGTCTAGTTTATTCTACCGATGGGTTTTTGAGATGAGAGTTTCCAGGAAACAGCCTCTCTACCTTTGAGGTAGTGGTAAGGTTTGCGTACATTCTACCCTCCCCAGATTCCATTTGTGGGATTTCACTGGGTATGTTGTTGTTGTTGTATCAGAATTACATTTCCATCAAATCTCAATCATATAATCCCAACTGCTCATAAATTAGTCTAGATCTTACAATAATAACAAGAACAAGTCTAATAACTCATATTCAATCCCATAAAGGTTAGTCAAACCTACCTCAATGTTGAAACCACCCTCGGATAATCTTTCAATCAACTCAATCCTCCAAACAATCCCCGAATGGATCAGTCACAATCATAAATAGATACTACATGTCAAGAGGTGCATTTTAATACTCATAGTGGCACGAATTAGGCTTAGGAGTAAAATGGTCAAAATTAGGGCTAAAATTCAAAGTTCCCAAATTTGGAAATTGACTTTAAAATCAGGTTTTACACATAAAATGGAGCCTGCGGGTGAAAATTCTACTAAAATCGAGCTCAAATTGAAGGAAAATCACATTTAAAGTTTCAAAATCATAGACTAAAAACTCCAATTTTGGACATTCAAAATCATGAAATTCAAGATCAAAAAAAGATAAAAATCATGAAAAATAATTGATATAGTGTTAGAAACAATTACCCAAAATAATTCTTCGAAAACCTTCTTCAAAAAGTGCCCTAAAAGCTTGAAATTTATGAAAATGGAGTATAATGGTGACTTATGGATTTAACACGGCCCAAGTACCAAATATACTCTGATTCGCGAATGCAGGTGGGGTCCCTTGAACGCAAAAGGGAACAGATACTATACCTCTAGAAATGCAGAGGTCAAATCTGTGAACGTGGAGAAAAGGTAAAGGGGCACAGTCACTACTATGTAAACACAGATAAACCCCCAGTAATGTAGAGAGGAAAATATCTATACATCCACGAATGTGGATATTCTTCCGCGAATGCGGAGAAGAAAAATACTTGCACCAGATACAGCAAAACCAGCTTAGTCCAAAACTCGAAACAACACCTCGTAATTCATTCAAAATCATAATTACACAAACCAAATATATATCCTTACAAGAAATAACGATTTGGACTCAACAGAATAATCAAAAATTGATTTTGAGACTTCCTTGCCACATTTACCAATGCAACTCAAATAAACTAGTTAAAAGCTCAAAATACCAAAACTGCCCTTCACAACTTTGAAAAATATTATGAGACCATTTCTAATGTTAGTTTCACCATCTAGAACTACTGGAACTATCAAAATTTCAATCTGAGTTTTTGAACTCCAAATGTTGACATAAGTTAAACTTTGGTTCCATAAACAACTACAGACACAACTTTGGGCCTAATAGTCTCATTTCAACTCCAAATTCAGTTCTGCAACATTTACAGACCAATTTCGATGTTTTGGAGCTAATAGAATAAATGAATCTTTGATCTGACACTCTAAACTCAAAATGATATAAAAACTCACTTTTTTCAAAACTTAAGATTCCAAAAATACCTACACTCATATTTTCATTTTTAAAACTTGAGATTTTAATTTCAACACTACAGATAGTTTAAAATAAGTCCAAAGCAACTTACGAAAGAGGTAAAATAGTAGTTTTTATGGATAAGCTCAAAAATGACCATCAGGTCATTATAATTACCGATAGTTTGTTGAGGGGTTTTCATCTATTATTGCACCTTTGACCAAGTTGACTCAAAAGAAGGTCAAATCCTAATGGATAGACAAGTGTGAGGAGATCTTTCAAACTTTGAAAGATCGTCTTACATTGGCTTTTATTTTGACATTACTAGAAGGTTTTGATGGGTTTGTGGTATATTGTAATACTTTACGTGTTAGTTTGGGTTGTATCCTCATGCAAAATGGCAAGGTCATAGTATATTATTTGAGGCTACTAAAGTTGTTTGAAAAACATTACCCAACCCATGATGTTGAATTGGTGTATGTGAAGTTTTCTTTGAAGGTTAGGCGTCGTTATCTTTATAAGGTGCATGTTGATGTGTTCACCAATCACAAAAGCTTACAATAAGTGTTTAGCGAAAGAGTCTTGAATTTGAGGCAAAGAAGGTGGCTTAATCTCCCAAGGAGTATGACATAAATTTGCAATATCATCCGAGCAAGGAAAATATTGTAGTTGATGCTCTTAGTAGGCTATTTATGGTTAGTGTGGCTCATGTGGATGAGGCTAAGCAAAAGTTAGTAAAGGATGTGCATTGTTTGGTGTGCTTGGGGGTTAGGTTGAGTGGCTCCAATGAGGGTGGAATCCATGTGAGAAGTAGAGCTAAATCATCAGTGGTGGTAGATGTTAAGGAAAAATAGGACCTAGACCCAATATTGGTTGAGTTGAAGAAGTTGGTTGATGAAAAAAAGGTAGAGGTTTTCTCTCGGAGGAGATGGTGTGTTTCTCTACCAAAGCCAGTTTTGTATTTTGAATGTCGATGTTTTAAGGGAGGTGAGTTTGAAGGAAGCCCATAACTCTCCATATTCTATACAACCTGGATCTACCAAAATGTGTGGAGACTTGAAGGAAGTGTATTGGTGAAATGGGATGAAGAAGGATATAGCTAAGTTTTTGGCGGGGTGCCCTAATATCCAACAGGTAAAAATGGAATATCAAAGGCCCAGTGGTCTAGCTTAAGACATAGAGATTCCCACTTGAAAGTGGAATGATGTAAATATGGACTTTATGATAGGTCTGTCCCATACTTGGAAGCAATATGACTCCATATGGGTGATTGTGGATATAATGACTAAGTCATCCCATTTTCTACTAATCAAGACTATTTTCAGTGCCAACGATTATGCTAGATTATACATCGAGGAGTTAGTAGGGTTACATGGTATGCCACTATCCATCATATTAGATCGTGGTACTCAATTTACTTCATATTTTTGGAGTTTATTCTAAGAAGGACTTGACACTAAGGTAAAGTCAAGTTGTAATGACCCGAAAATATTTGCACTTCGTACTAGTGGATCGAGGTCTATTTTGAACATTGTTATGGTTGTGTAGTGATGACCATGAGTTCTATTGAAGTGGTTGTATTCAAAGGGATCGTGTTGTGGGAGTTTTGTATGAAACTATGTAGAAGAACTAACTTTGAATAGCTATATCTCTTGGTATGAGATGAACTGTGTGAACTATGACCTATCAAAATGAATTTCTTTGAGTTATATTTGCAATGCAATTAATTTCACTCAAATCAGAGTTTGTATGTGGAGGTTATGGTCGTTTTGGTGGGACTATCCATGGACTAAAGTGTTCTGGAAAGGGAGGGCCAAAGTGGCTAAGGCAGGGCCATACGGGAGGGGCCACGAGCCGTGGGAAGGCTCACGACCCGTGAGGGGCATCCGTGAGTTGTTCTAGAAAGTAGGTTAGGTGAGGGATCAAGGTCGAAACCAAGTAAGGCTCCACGGACCATCTCACGGTCCGTGTGATGCCTCATGGTCCGTGAAGGCCTTCGTGGAGTGGTCCAGAGACTACCTAAACCCCAGGGCCAGGACTTCGAGCCAAGGGAGGCTCCACGGACCAGTGTACGGTCTGTATGCAGCTTCACGAACTGTGTGTCCTGTCATGAAGTGATCCAGAAAGCCTCTCAAGATGTCAAGCCAAGGCATAAACCAAGTCAAGCCACACGATAGGGCTCACGATCCGTGAGCCACTACACGGACCGTGTGGATGCTTCCGTCAACGACTGTTCCAATTATTTGCTCCATTTTATTAATGGTTAATTGATAATTTTAATTATCCCTAGGGCCATTTTAGCCTTTCTAAAGTCTCCTAAAACCCCTAAATTGAACCCTAATCCATTTTAGTCCATTCAAGCACTCAATTCATCTTCCAAATTCTCTCAATTTTCTCTCATCCACCATTGAATACCAAGTTTGAAATTGGGAAAAACTCAAGTCTTCATTAAAATCTTCTCAATCTTCTTGTTAAATTTAAGTTATGTGGATTTCTCTTTCAACCATGAAGACCCCAAAATTCTTTTCTCAAATTTTGATAAATTATGATTTTTCTTGAAATGGATCCTTTTAAATTAAAATTTATTTAGTGAAATTAAAGTGTGGGTTGTTCTTATTTAATGATTTCAAGACTATTTAAGCCCCTAATTGATGAATTACTTTGATTCAAGATGGTACAAATATGCATGTCCCGTTATTTTTAAGTTATGCATGGGTAAATATTAAATTAAGGTTTAATGGTTGATTTACCTTTGAATTTCTTATGGATTCTTCTTGATTTGGATTTAAATTATGAATTCTAGTACCCATGTTATTCTCATCATCAATCATGGCATCTGCATGCATGAACATGTATTTCAAGAAGGATATGATGTAGGCTAAGTCCCAAATATGTTTATAACTATGATTTTGAATAAGTATGGGTTATGACAAGAATGTGATCACATAATATCTATGTTATGGCTCTTTGAACAACCTTGAAGGTTTACACCAATATGATATGATATGACAAGTATGGAGCTACTCTTATGCATGAAGTTTGACATGAAAGTGTATTTGGCTTTTAGCCCAATGAAGCATGATTATAAAATGTGTTTGACCTTTGGTCACGTATGCATGAAAGTAAAGCAAGTGATTTGGCCTTTAAGCGTAATTATGCATGATTATGATGTCAAGTGTTTTTGTTCCATTTTAAAAGCATGTATATGTATACATATTCTTGTGGGATGACGACTTAGCACCGAAAACGATTGGAGTAGTAAGTGGGCTCTCCCCAAGAGTCCCACTCCTTTCCCTCAACTATGTGCCAACATAGGTTATGCTACCGAAATGGGAGGCCCATAAGGTATGTTATGATATTATATGACATGTTATGGAAATTCTTTCGAAATGACCAGATCAGAAGGAAGGTGGTCATCACACCGAAATGATCGGGTCGTAAGGTGTGGTGTAAATTACCTTTGGCAAGTAATCTTCTCTCATCCGATGGGAGGCCTCATCAGGCAAGTTCGTGTTGTATCTCACATGAGTTTTGATGTAGGTTATGATCACATCCTCCATACTATAAGCATTATGGCATTTCATGCATCATGGATTTCATGGCATATTGAGATACTATCCTTTCCTATATTCTCCTTCTATGTATGTGCCCTTGTCATTTAGCTTGGTCGTAGGCTCATGTTCATATGCATTGAATTATTGCATACTTAGTGCATTATTATGTGCTAACCCATACTCTTTGTCTACATATTTTAACCATGTAGGGACCAAAGTTAACTTTCGTCATCCGCTAGACGGCTAAATCGAGATTCTTGAAGTTATTGCTTGTGATGAACCCTATGTTCCAAGGGAAACACCCACCTTCATATACCTTGTCTTTACTTTATGTTCCTTTACTTTATGACTTGAGGGTTAGCCCGGATTATGTCCAGGCCCTATCTTATCTTATGTAGAGGCATTGTTGGACATATCGACTCTATTAAACGTTATGCTATGTGATACTTGTCATGATATGGCTATCTATGTTAAGTGGTGGTATATTATGTTATGCTTCCATTTCCGCTTATGCTATTATGATATGATTGGCTTGGGAATGTGCTTATATGGAAAGTCCCTAACCCTGCTTGCCCTTATAGCTTGAGTCATACTTACCTGTCCCTTAGAACATAATTGTTATGTGCTATGTGATTCATGTGTTATCCTATTCTTGGTAACATCCCCATAGCTTGAGTCCAAAGCCCCGGAATCCCCTAGACTAACGTGTTATTTGTTTATTGTATGTGCTTTTAAATTGATGATGTGTGTGATGATGCTATGATGGATTGATCGAGGACTCTCTGGTTCTCCTTCACCATGTCACATCTAAGCCCTACTCTCGGATTGTGACACAAGTATCTCTTACCATTCTCAAACTTATGAACAGGCTAAAAGGACTATTCAGATCAAAAAGGACATATTGAGGGCTTGTGTGTTCAAATTCAAAGGTAGCTGGGATGATCACCTATCACTTATAGAGTTTACCTACAACAACAGTTATTATGCTGGCATTGAGATAACAGTATTTGAGGATTTGTTTGGGAGAAGATATAGGTCCTCTGTGTGTTGGTTTGATGTTAGTGAGATGGCTTTGATTGATGTTGATTTGGTATTGGATGTTATGGAAAAAGGTGAAGCTCATAAGAGAGAAATGAAAGGCATCTCAAAGATGACAAAAGTCATATTTTGATGTTATGAGGACAGATCTTAAGTTCCATGTAGGGGATTAGGTGTATGTGAAGGTTTCACCCATGAAAGGTGTAATGAGGTTTGGTAAAAAGGGTAAGTTGAGTGGTCGATATGTAGGGCCATATGAGTTTTTGGAATGGATTGGGAAGGTGAATTATAGTTTAGACTTAAATTTGAAATGGCTATGGTTCACCTGGTATTTCATGTGTCCATGTTGAGGAAGTTCATTAGAGATCCAAGATCTATTGTACCTTTAAAGAATGTTAAGGTTGATGGTAATTTGACCTATGAGAAACTCTTGGTTGAGATTTTGGATCGACAAGTGAAGAGTCTACATAACAAGGATATTGCATCAGTTAAAGTCCTTTGGAGGAACCAACAAGTTAAAAGTGATGGGAAATGGAATCAGATATGATGTGATGATACCCTTATCTTTTCCATTCTACTCAAGCCTAAGGTAATAGGTTCTTCATTCCCAAATCAACCGAATCCATTCATTTCTACATTTTCATGTCATAACATGCATGCATGCTCATGAAACTAGTTTTAAATAATGTTAATTACAAAAGGTTTGAAGGTATTTATGATTTTGATGTTAAACTTGCATTTTTGCATTCATACTAGGACATTTATGTTCATTTTGCTCTATTCAAGCTAACTCTCATCTCATTTGAGGATGAATGATACTAAGGGGGATATGTTGTAAGGCCCTGATTGTTGGAAGTTGGAAACAAGCATTAGAATAAAATATTTCAAAAAATCCCTGAAGGTATCCCACCAAGAGACCCTTAACGGGTCATGCTGCATACCATGGCTCACAAAGAGCCTTATGGTGACAACACTTGGCCATGTTGGGGCAGCCTTGGTAAAGGTGTTCCACCATGAAACCCTATATAAGTCATGGTTCACACCATGACTCATAAAAGGTCTCGTGGAAGGCACCCTCCCTAGCCTCCCTCATTTTTTTGGTCCAAGGCATACACCACGAATGCCACCATGGGTCATGGTACACATTATAGTTCGTGGATATGCTTTCGTGTAGTGTGCCATCTAGTTTTAAATCATGTTTTTGTAAGGGCATTTGGGTACTTTCCTTAGCTCCTAAACATTTTTTGGACGGTTTTCAGACTAAAATACCCTTCTAATCTTTCCCTAACCTATCTAAGGTCTTTGATTTACCCCTCGAACACTTAGATTAAAATCACTCTCGTGTTTCCTCTCAAGCTTTAGTGAAGAATTTACTGAAGAACTCCCAAATTCAAGTCAAGTTCATCTTTAATTCCTCAATTATCATCAAGGTATATGGGTTTTTATCTATGAGTACCTTTCACCCATGTAGCCCAATCTATTTTCCTACTGATTCATTAATTTCAAGTATGATCAAATAAGGATTTTCATGACTTTGATTTCAAATGTTATAATTATGATGTAGATTATGTTTATACCTTGATAAATGCATGAATTATTCTCAATTTACATGAGTTACATGATTTATATAAGATTTCTCAAGCATGTTATGATGTACATGGAAATTATGAATCAATTGCTTCAATTATAATTCAAATGATCTTCAATTAAATGATTATGCATGAATTTACTTTACTCTATGATCACGTTTTTCCATGTACAAGGCTTCGAGTATGATTATGAATAGGGTTTTAGGACCTTGAAGGTGACCTGGAATCCGAATGGGAGAATATGATCTTGAAATGAAACCTAAGACCACTAGTATGAATAGGGTATTTAGGACCTTGAAGGTGACCCGGGGTTCCTACGGGGAGATTCAGGATCTTAAGAGGCGACCTAGGATACTAGTATGAAATGAGCTAGTCTTATTCATGATGACTATGATTTATGAGTTTTGATCAAGCTAATGATGATGATATAGAAGTATGAATTATGATGATTTTTGACAAGTATGACTTCGTGTATAAATTATGTATTTTGTGGGATATTGACTTAGATCGAGAGGACATTAGGATTATGGCTCACTCGTTAGTGAAGGCATAACCAGTTAGAAGTAAATCTCATTATCCCATAAATGTGTGCCTTTATAGGAATGATGATGTTTCTAAATATGAGTTACTAGTGGATTCACATAGCTTATGATGTGATATGTAGAATTCTACCTTGTCAAGTGGACTCCCATTTTTCTAATGTAGGGGCGACACAAGGATTCGATGTTATATCTTGCATGGTATTATTGTTAGTTATGGTGATATACCCACATATGTTGATGTACTATGATATCATGCATTATTACACTCATGGAATATTGGTATGATGATCCTTTTATCCACTATATATTTCATCAACTCAACATCAAATAATACATGGAAAAATCTTGATCATCAACTCAAATAAGATTCATGAAAAAGTAACAAATAATGACAATATCATCAATAAAATAATAATAACTTTAACACATAATTATATAGAATTCAAAGGAAAAAGAATTAACTCAATTTGAATTCAAAACTAGATTTTTTATTCAATTCAATACTCAATTTAAAATGAAACTTGGACATTGTATGTGTGGACGAACTCAATCCAATCTATCATAGACTTACATATCTAGAAAGATTGAAACTTTACTCGAAATTAGGAGACCTTGGTAGAACAGCTTGAACCCTAGCCTTTTCTCTTTTTAAAGTTTCTCTCAAAGTATTCTAAGTAATTATGAGGATATGTGTACCATTAGGTACTGATAAGGATTTATTTTAATCCTAAAATGCATAGGATTTTATTAGCAAAGTATTAAAAAAGACAATAACACTCATTAAAACTAACGAACTGAACCACGAGACCCCATCTATGGATCATTGTTCAATATACAGCTCGTAAACTATCCCTTTCGTGGAACCTGGAATTTCAGGCTTGGATCTACAACTAAGCATCTATGAGTCATAGATCCATTGACGGATCATATTCTTGGGTTAGTAGAAAGTGGGTTCAACACTGGAATCCACGACCAACTTTTATGGGTCATGGATCTTTTCAGGGGTTGGTCCTGTCAAATCATGATTAAGATTTAGAGATTATTATTTTTGAGCTAATATCTATGAAACCTCAACCGCAAGTCGTGGTCTAGACTATAGATCGTAGACTATATCTGTAGAACCCACCAACTCAAATGTAGGGGTAACATATGAGACTTGATTTATGACTCGTGGACCTGATTTTCATAAAACATGCAATTTTTTCTACTCTTTCAATTTCATCTCTGGACCTGATCTACGGTCCATAGAAGTATCTATGAGCCCTAGTGTTCATCCATTGAATTAGTCCAAAGAGTCTAAAAATTTGTAAGTATTGGAAGGAAGCACGAGACCTATCTATGGACCGTAGGATCTTCTACGGACCGTAGAAGTCTCTTCGTGGTCACTGATAGTGACAATTTTTCTTAGTCTTTGGAACTTTCTAAGTTAGGATATTTTGGGGGGTGTTACACCACCTCTTAAGTATTGCTGAATAGAGTATTGTTTCATCATCAAGCTTATACGATTTGATCATTTCAACTTTTCAATAAATTTTTGTTCTTTAGTGCTAACATCATTCAAATCCACAGGATGATCAAATCTTAATGCATAATCAAGATTTATGAAACCAAGCATAGTTACAATGTGTTTTTTTCATTTCTTAAAGTTTGTGTCATTAAACATAGAAACGTTGTTCATATTGGTAGATATTGAAGACACTATAAGACAAAACAAGTAATGCTCACAATTTATTAATCAAATAAATCATTTATATGTGAAGATAAATAAATTTAATAAAATTAAAGTAACAATAATAAATAATTTTAAAATACATTTATCAAACACATATACAATTACATAAAGGTGGGCTTATCTCAAGATACCTAACACAACATTATCATTTAGCCTTTCGACAGAAATAATAACTTGTAAGTGATACTTTTATACATAAGTCATAAATATTTATTATTAAAATAACCTGACAATAGGTTTGTTTTTTAACTGACATATTACTAGCATGCATTACAAATGTACCATATATTTATCACTATCTACAATCTCACCGAAATAATATTCTTTTGGAATAATTATTTTGCATAGATAAAACATGTTTACATGTTCAATGTAAATTAAATTTGCACAATAAAAATTATTTTGACAACATACTATTTTCTGTTTATTTACTTATGAACTAGAAAGATAAAGGATGCCACAAATGACCATTCTTAGTCCAAGCCATACATGTATTTTCAAGTTACCAACACAAAATTAACTTAACTATATATGCTAATTTATGTAAGTTCATATGACCCAAACAAGGCAAACAAATTTTGATGTTTCCCTTTACTGTTAGTCAACAGAGTCAAAGAAAAAATAAATCCATTAATCTATTTTATTATTATTATTAGATTATGGATAAAGGTAAAATCATATAAAGGTGAAATTATAGATTGATCTAAACTTACACATTTGTAACAGAACCAGTTCATACAAAAGAATCTTGTTCCTACGTACATAGAAGGCAGAAGAAGAAGCAAGATAAAAAAGAAAAAAAAATTATCCAAAGCCAAAAAGCAGTTAAAACAGAAAACAGAGGGTTTATATATAGCAGTATTAATCTAAGTTGCTCGGACTCTTCATATTTGGTGCCGCACCCGTATCGACTCGACATGGGTGTGGGTGTGGATGTGGGATCCATGTTTGATTTGGTCAACTGATTTTGGGTGCTTTGATCAAAATCGATGAGGAAAGTTTGACGGTTTTAATGATTTTTGTAATTAATACAAAAGCTAAGGTGAAATTGAAGAAAATGAAATACCTTTTATATACAAAAATTTATGTCACGCTTTTTTTCTTTAATCTCCTTTCAAGATTTTCTTCAAGTTCTCCACTTAATATCTCATAATTTAGGTTTTATCACTCTATTTTTAGATATTTTGATTATTTTTAGGTGAATCCCCGCACACATATCCATACATAGATCCATATTCCCGGATCTTAAAAATTAGATCATGAAGGATCCGACCTCTAGATCCGCACCCGTATCGGACACCCGCACCCGAATCCGAGCAACTTAGGTATTAATCACCCAACTCAGAAAAAAATATATATCTTGCCTAATAATTTAACAAGACTGTGCATTGATATCACTTCTTGAAAAACTTTATAGAATTCATTCATGAACGCAAGAAAATTAGTAGACAAAAATTTAATTCATAAGAATGAATAGGGAACACTGACCTTGTTTCATTGCAATAATTTGTTTGAAGAACTTGATATTTTAAACTTTAAAAAAGTATTCTTTCAATAATTCTTTTCTGAGATGGAGGGAGAAGAGAAAAGCATCATCTTTTGATTTAGGGATCATGTCCATTTAAAGATTTTGGGGTGTCTTTTCACATCGAAAAGTTACCTATTCGTATAGTACCTTTTAATGAAACATAATTTTTCTTATGTGTTTTCATCATAATTATAAGAAAAAAAAATTATAGATTTTAACTTATTTGAAATAAACTCATACTAATAGATATTTATATTTTAGGCTTAAATATATATTACTTTACTAGATAAAAAATAAACTCTTTTAAATGATAACATATCTATCTACAAATATATTAATTTGTGAGCCTATAAAATAAAAATTACTAACCATCCAATCTTTTAAATCTTGTAAGCTATCAAATTAAAAAAAAAATTACAAAGATTTTAAAATTGCCGATTTAAAATTACTAACATGTAAAACTTTTTAAACTATGAAAATAGGTTCTCAAGTATTAACGAAGTCAACATGATGAGTGTAAGCTGGATTTACAGATTTCTTCCAGAATTTTTCGCTGGATATCTGCCAGTCCTACATGCAGCTATAGGAGCAACATCTCTCTTTTTGAATTTTCGTAAGGAATCATTTTTACATTTTTTTTTTTCGAATAAATTAAGAAATTAAAGGTTTTTTCAATTAGTTTTCTTTTTTTTCATTTTGCGTGACATCCTTTCCTTTTTAATCCATCCCAAAAAGAATGTCTCCTTCCTCTAATTGAAAATAATTTAACTTTCAAATTTTTCTATTACCCTTAATGAAATGATTAACAGCCACACAAATATCTATGAGTAATTTTAGACCACAAGTTTAAAAAAATTAAATTCTCTTAAACGTCATGCCAAGTCAAAGGGTGTCACAGAAAATGGAATGGAGGAAGTATCTCTTATGATATAGTCCAATTAGTTGGTTACCTCTATTTTCACTAATTTATTCATTGGAGTTCAATTTATTGGATTTAAGTAAGGTATGAATTGAAAAATAAGAATAAAAAAATGACGGGGAACCAAGTGACATAAAAAATGAAAAAGTCATTTTCTCCCTTGTAGGTAGAAGAGAGGGAAAGTTTTTTTCCTTATATTAGTATACACTTCCTTTAGCTATTAAATTGTTAAGTAGAGGGTGCTTCCTCGCAAAATCATTGTTCTCACTCGCTAGGCCTCTACTTCAACAAATAATGCGATTAATTATTTTTTTTCCTAATCATATTAATTTACAGAATAATTCATTATGAATTAACCAATTAGGGAGTCAAACTTAAACTTAAATTTACGAAAAGGATGTGTGAACCAACATTTCTTTTTCAAAAAGACACCATATTTGTTCAAAATAGATGAGTCCATTTTGAACAGATGCGTTCACACCTATTGTTGGCTACAAATAGAGAGACTTCCTCTCAATTTTTTTGCATCGAACTTTCTCCTTCCAGCATTTAGTTTTTAACAAATAAAGTAGAGTTTTTGTGTGATTTCATTTCTAACTTTTGAGTTTGCTATGGTTATTGAAGTGTGACGTACCTGTTAGAAATTAAACAGCAGAAGCAATTCTCAGGATCAAATATCACGCATAATTATACCGTAATATAAGTAGCATCACAGAAAATACTAAATTTCAGGGAAAAAAATTATTGTGTTACAGAAGAAACCACTAACCTTTTGAATCTTTCAAAAACAGTCTCCTGAATTTCAGTAGAATCTGACGGGTCCAGGGCTCCGATCTTCTGCTAATATCTGAAGAATTTTCCAACCAGAAACTTGTGTGGCAAGTGTTAGAGGAACCCTTTTTTCTGTGTGTGTTTTCAAGAATCAAATAACGGTTTGGGGATATTAAGGGCCAATTAAAAACCCAATAAAATCCAACACCGTTTTTCCTTCTTCAAGAAAAATGAAATCACAAATTAAACTTTTTGGACCACATTTAAGAGTAGTAAAACCCCTTAAAATAAAAATAAAAAAATTTGACCCTTTAAAAGTAAAATATTTTCAAATCAGTATTTTATTATATATATATATATATACACACACAAAAAAAAATCACTGATTTTATTTCTTAAAAACGTTTTGGTCCTTATTTAATTTGAAATATTTCCAAATCAGTGTTTTAATTAAAAAAACTCTAATTTTATTTCAAAAAAAAACTTTTTCTCATAACTGACTAATTAATCAGGTATAGTAGGGACCAAAGATACATTTAACTGAGGCTTCCATTTACGATAATAATTCTCAAAAGAACGAATTAATCATATCGTAAAAAATTACATATTATTTCCCTAAAAATATGTAACTGCACTCCTCAATATTAATTTTAAATTTACCGTTGCATCTTATTTAACCCCCATGTTAAAATTACCGACACCAATCAATTAAATTAAATCATTTGAAAAAAAATTAATTTATTAACTAAATCAATGTTTTATCTTTTATACTTAATTTATTTCACGTGACGGATATAAAATCCACCTGCAGGGTTTTCAAGTGAAAACTTTTAAGTAGACATAAAGGGGTGCCTTCAACTCGAGACCGAGACACGGTTCTATCAACTAATCATTATTTCACTTATGTTATTTGCAATTATCCAATCCATTAGGAACATATTGACTCTTTAAAAAGTCTCATCTTTTAATAGATTAAAATAATTTTACAAATTACATAGATCATAATAATTATATCAAGATTAAGAGTATAAGTCCATGCAATGGACAAGAGAATTTATTTACCAATATTCAGAATATAAATAAAATTCTCCAATTGGTCCGTTCAATACATACAAAATGCATCAGCACAAGAAGTCGAAATTTAACCATTCTCATAATTAAGATCAAATTATATTTAATCTTATGCTTTGATCACCTAGATGTTTGTCCTTTCTCATCTTTGACCGTGAACATTTAATTTTAACTTATATAAATTGATAATTTTAATCTTCCACGTATGAGTTAAATTTCTCCATACACAAAATTATCTACTATATAAGATATGGACACACATGCATACATAATGAAGTATTCAAATAAAGACTTTTATTATAATAAACAAAATAATGTATAAAGTCTTTACAAGGGATTAAAATAAAATACTACAACACAAATGCATGGTTAATAGTAGGGATGGCAATGGGGTTGTGCGGGGCAGATGCGAGGCGGGTTTAGAGCTATGCAGGGCGGATGCGGGTTTAATGTTATGTGGGGCGGGGCGGGTGTGGGGCGGGTTGAAATAACTATTTTTAAAATTAATGATGGGCGGGACGGGTTGCGGGTTCAAAAAATCAAATAATAATCCAAAGAAAATTAAATATTTGCAATTAGTAAAAATCAAAGATATAAACTTTTTTAATAAAAATACTCTCTCCGTCAGAAACCCTAAACCCTAGATCTCGATAGACTACCGGTTGTCATATGGCCTTGCCAGCCATTGGCCAGCCTCCGACAGGGGTTGGTCAACCTCTTAAGACATAGCGAGTGCTCTCAAGCCTGTAGAAGTTCCAAAGGCTAGCGCTCTGAAGCCGATCTCGTACCTGCATGGTGAACCTATTGTAATATGGGATCAAGCGGAAGTGGATCAGATGATCATACATGAAAGCCTCCAATATGCTGTGATTGGAAAATTTTCATATGGATGCCCGGATATCCAGGAATTGCGGAAATTAATTCCGAAACAATGTGAGATGAAGCGTGAATGCAAAATTGGATTACTTAGAAAAAGATACATTCTGATTAGGGCTACTCTGCTGGAAGATCATGTTCATCTACTTTCCAAACCTGCGTTTTACATCACACACAATCAGTCGTCTTATCCCATGAGGACATTGAAGTGAGAGACAATGTTTAATCTGGAAGAGGAGACATCGACTGCGATAGCATGGATTTCGTTCCCTTCCCTACCCCCGAACTTTTTCGGTGAGGAGGCCTTGTTCTCGTTAGCAGCGATAGTGGGCAAACCACTACAAGTAGATATGGCTACCAAAAACAAGACTAGGCCAAGCTGAGCAAGGGTTAAGGTGGAGGTTGATTTACTTGGAGAATTCCCTAAAAGGGTCAAAATTGGAACCAGGAAAGGAGATGATAATGTGGTGGAGAAGTGGATCCAGATCAACTATGATTATAACCCGAAATACTGTACAACTTGCATGCTGCAAGGTCATGATGAAAGGGAATGCTACGTTAAGAACCCAGAATTATACAAGAAGAATTATCTACAGGGGACCAACAAGGAGCAAACGATAGAGAAAGGGAAAGAACACAATGCCGAGAAGAGGGTAGATGGGAAACCAGTAGCAAAGGTGGATGAAGGATTTGTGGAACAAAGGCGAAAAGGGAGATGGAAGAACCAACCACAAAAGGTATGGACAACAAAGATTCAAACGCAAAATCAATTTGCCAATTTGTCAAATACAGTAGAGGAGGTTAAAGTTGGAGGGCCGACGCATGAAAATGAAGATAATACAAAACATGATCTGGGCCTGACAACTAAAGATTGGGTAGAAAAAACTTTCAACAAGGGGACCCGCGAGGAGACAAGTGCTGACAAAGGGAAAGCTATAGTAGTGTTCTGTGAAGGGAAGGATAAAGACTCAGGTGGTGAAACCGGGGGAACATTTAGAGAAAGTGGAGTGCCAAATGATAATATTCAAGGAGAAACAGAGGACATTGCTGCAGATGGAATACGAGATGAATGTGAGCAAATGGTGGACCCATCCTTTGAGGTAGGTGATCTGCCTGACAATAGCTCTCAATATAGTCAAGATATTGATGATGAAGACGGGCTAGACTATAATATTATGGTTGTAAGTAAAGACGGAGATCTCTCCCCTCGGCATACTAATAGCTTAAAGGCTAAGAAAGGGAAAACATGTATTTCACTTCAAGTCAAGACAAGGAGTAGTAAGAGTAGGGCCCTGAGCTGTGAACAATGATAGATAAAGCTGCTTTTGGAATATTAGATCTGTTGCCACCCAAAATACATTTGGACGGCTAAAGGATCTAAATAGATGACATCGTTACTCATTTATTGCTCTGATGGAACCCTTTCAGGATCCACTAGAGATTCAACACTATAAAAGACTACTAGGTTTTGATAAAGCTTTGGCGAACTGTTCAGGTAAGATATGGATATTTTGGAAGGATGAATGGAATGGGCAGATTCTCCAAAACTCTAATTAGCACATTACAATGAAATTTAGCATAGGGAGTCAAGACATTGTCATCTCATCAATTTATGCTAGATGTATTGAATTAGATAGACTTGAGTTATGGGAGGACTTAGAACAGGTAGACATCGGGGACTGTCCTTGGATGGTAGAGGGAGACTTCAATGTCTTTCTAAATGAAGAAGAAAAGCTAGGAGGATTGGATTTTACTCAACAGGAGACGGCTGATTTTGCACAGTGGATTAACTTTTGTGTGTTGATTGGTGTTCCTTTTACAGGTAGTAAATATACATGGTGGAATGGTAAAATCAATGATGCGTGTATTTTTAAAAGGCTAGATAGGGTAATGGTGAATAAGGAGTTTCTGGATTTAGTGTCAGGGGTAGAAGTTCAGCATCTTATCAGACAAGGATCAGATCATGCCCCGCTACAAGTGGTCTGCAAGGTTAAAGACAGAGTCATAAACAAACCCTTCAAATTTCTCAATTTTTGGTGTAGAAATAAGCAGTTCATGAATGTGGTTGAAGAGAATTGGAAGGCAGACTTCACAGGGAATCCTTTTTTGATGCTTCATGCTAAGATGAAAAGACTTAAAAGAGCATTGGTTCGGTGGAGTAAAGAGGAGTTTGGAAATATTTTTTCAGAAAGTTGCTACTCTAGAAGATATTATAAAGGTAAAAGAGGCTCAGGTGGAGATAGACCCAACTGCAAAGAATAGAATGGAAATGCACAAGGTGGAGGTTAAACTGAGACGGTGCTTAAAATTAGAAGAAGATTTTTGGAAACAAAAGTCAGGAATGAACTGGTTCAACTAGAGGGACAGAAATACCAAGTTTTTCCACTCGTATGTGCAAGGTAGGAGGAGAAAGCTTCATATTTCACACATCAATTTAGGCAATGGGGTCCTAGTGCAAAAGGATGGGGAAATAGGTGAGGCGGCTGTGAATTTTTTCAGAGATCAGTTTGAAGAAAGTAGTCAGAATCAAGATTTTTCCATGATCGAGTGTATTCCTAAGTGCATCACACAGGAAGAAAATGATGCAATAACCCGACTGTCAGATTCTGAGGAGGTCAAAAAGGTAGTATTTGAACTTAATACAGACAGTGCTGCTAGACCAGATGGATTTACGGGCATGTTCTTTCAAAAATGCTGGAAGGTGATTGGTGATGATATTGTCAGGGCAGTTAGGGCATTTTTCTGTGGACACGAGCTACCCAGATACATATCTCACACCAATCTAGTTCTTATTCCTAAAAAGAAAATAACCAGAGCATTTTCAGACTTACGGCCTATTAGCCTTAGTAATTTTGTCAACAAGATTATATCGAGGGTGATTCATGAAAGATTAGTCCAAATTCTTCCAAAAGTCATCTCCCCAAATCAATCTGTCTTTGTGAAGGAGAGGAGTATCACCGAAAATGTGTTACTTTCTCAAGATATTATTAGGGATATTCATCGGCGGAACAAACACACTAATGTGGTGGTGCAACTTGACATGGCTAAGGCATACGATAGGGTATCCTGGATATACCTAACTAAGGTGTTACGGAGGTTTGGATTCTCTGAAATACTTATAGATATGGTATGGAGGTTGGTGTCGAATAATTGGTATTCTGTGGTGGTAAATAGGCAGAATTATGGCTTGTTTCAATCCACTCGAGGTTTGAAACAAGGGGACCCACTATCCCTGACTCTTTTCGTTATAGTTGCAGAAGTTCTTTCAAGAAGCCTTAACAATCTTTATGGGGATAAACAGTTTATTAGCTATGGTTTGCCTAAGTGGAGTCCTAGGATCAACCACTTGTCATATGCAGATGATACCATTCTGTTTGGGTCTGTGGATAGATATTCCATTAAATTAATGAAACAGGTGTTAAGGAGGAATGAACAGGTGTCGGGGCAGATGATAAACCTGGCTAAGAGTTTTTTCTATCTACATGAGAAGACCCCTTTGATTGTTTCCATCAGAATGAGGAAGCTAATGAGAATAAGACAAGGGGATTTTTCTCTAACTTATCTGGGGTGTCCAGTATACTATGGAGGACAGAGGAGTGTGTATTTTGAAAACATCATGAGGAAAATTTCACGGAGGATTCTCTCTTGGCAGAATAAGTTTTTATCCTTTGGTGGAAAGTATATATTAATAAATCATGTTCTTCAATCAATGTCAGTGTATCTCCTAACAGCTATCACACCTCCCAAAGGAGTTATTAGACAGATTCATAAAACGTTCGCAAAATTCTTTTGGGGTAACTCGACTATAGAGATAAGGAAGCATTGGGTCTCATGGGAGGATATGTGTTTCCCAAAGAATGAAGGGGGATTGGGGTTCAGGTCTCTATGTGATATCAACAAGGCAATGACTGCCAAACTGTGGTGGAATTTCAAAACTTCAATTAATTCTTCCTGGGGGACTTACATAGGCAATAAGTATTGCAAAAAACAACATCCAGTGTTTGTGACAAGTACTGCAGCTTCTCCGGTATGGAGGAATATGCAGAAAACCAGAGAAGAAATAGAGCCTTATATATGGTGGCAATTGAAGGCAGGTAATTCCAGTTTCTGGTTTGACAATTGGACCAAGATGGGGGGCCTCTATTACATACAAGGGGAACAGGCTAAAGAGGAAGGTGGAGGTCTAGGAATTCATAGAAGGCAGAAATTGGAAGGAGAATGAGCTGGGAGAGATATTATCACCAAATATGACAGAAAACATCGTTAGTAGTATTAAGCCTTGCAGTGGGGGAGAGACTGACAGAGCATGGTGGACAGCAAGCACGAATGGTTTGTTCTTAGTAAAATCAGCATATCATATTATCAGGAGAAAAAAGGAGAAGGTGTTTTATCATGCTAATGTCTGGCTTAGAAGACTGCCTCATAAGATAGCTTTTTTCCTATGGAGAGTAATTCAAGGAAGAGTACCCACTGATGATAATCTAAAGAAATGTAGAATTCCCATTGTCTCAAAGTGTTACTGTTGTGAGATGGGCAGGGAGGAAACAATGGAACATGTTTTCCTAACAGCCCCTATAGCTCAAAAGTTATGGAGGCATTTTCTTTCATGTGCAGGTTTCAGGGTGGAGGGCAGGAACTTAACTACAACTCTTGCTGATTGGTGGACTTACTCAGAAACTCTAAGGTATAGGTCAATCCTCAAAGTTCTACCAGCTATTTTAATTTGGGAACTATGGAAGAGGAGAAATCAAGCAAGACATGGGAAAAAGGTGACCTTCATCAGCCTTATCGCTCACTGTAACAAGGTAATATACCAGTTGATGAAGGTGAGCTTCCCAGAATGGAAAGACATTCCGAGAAGGTGGATAGATTGCCTTGAAAAATGCAAAATTACAGACAGGCACTAAACTGGAAGATAGTTAGATGGAAAAGACCTAGAGAGGGGTGGATTAAATGCAATACGGATGGAGCTATTAAAGGAAACCCAGGAAGAAGTTCATATGGCTACTGCATAAGAGATCATCATGGGGACATAATCTATGTGGAAGGAGACTGCTTACGAGAGACGACTAATATGGTTGCGGAAGCCATGGCAGCCCTGATGGCTCTACGGTACTGCAAGGTAAAGGGGCTGGATCACATACTTCTAGAAGCTGACTCTCAGGGACTACAAAGGATACTGGAAAAAGAGTGGAGGATTCCTTGGGAGTTGGTGGAAGTAGTGGAAGAAATTTATTCCCTAATGGAGGAGCTACAGCTACTGGTCCAACACATATATAGAGAGGCGAATCAATTAGCAGATCATATAGCAAACAAGGCAATACAAGAAGGAAGCAAACAACAGTACGAAACTTTCCAATAGTTGCCTAGCATGGTGAGGAGGATATTAAAATACAGATAAGCAATAGATCCCATCATTAAGAGTGAAAGCAAAAGGTGGTACAGACAGTTTTAACCATTTACAGGCTTAAAAGGTGGACCACGACTTGGCACAGCAAGCATATTTACATAGTGGTCTAGGGTCAGGAACAAAAAACATGTATCAGCAATTACGACCTAAGCCTACACTAGATCAGCACCCAAAAATAGCAAAACCCAGCAAAAAGGAAAGTCACACCAGGCTGAGATTCGGCACAGGCGTTCACAGACTGTCGATGCCACCTCATGAGCAACCCATTTTCTCCATCGAATGGCCTGCAAAATAGAAGCTTAAGTAGCGAAATGGGAAGAAAATGATAGTCAACAGTCAGAAGACTTACATGCACTGGAACGTGTTAAGGAGGAAGCCTATGACTCTCAAACATCGACCTTCACTGGACAGGCCACCTAAAAATGATGCAGAGCAGACGGTAAGGATCAGAAACAAGATACAGAGATTTGGATATACATATCCGAAACAAGAGACTAAGAACTGGAGGAACGCACCTTCAGAAGCTAAGGACAATAAGATGAAGAAACACATGATGAAGGAAGTTGGATACCCAGAAGACAAGGAAGCGGATGATGCGGCGCCTCGGATGCATGTTGAAGAAATGGAAGAGGCGCTTTTAGGAAACCCTACACTCCCCTACCCCCTTTTTTATATACTTAGGTCGGTCGTTTGGGCGGGGTCAATTTGTAATGGACCAGATTCTGCCCACTTTGGGCTGATGAATTAATAAAATAGGGCTCTGAGCCCAATTTTAATTTTAAAAAAAAAGATATAAACTTTTTATATTAAACATTGACTTTAATTTTATTTTTTTTCTAAAATTTAAATTATACATGTCCGAT